>BPLR01005320.1:0-64355 GCA_021605095.1 Caerostris extrusa | reverse complement strand
ACCCCAAGCGTGTAAGGCCCTCAGCGCCAGTCACTGCCTTAGTGTTATAGGCTGCCCATTGAAGGCTGCTTACAGCCTGAGTGAATAAGAGAAAGATACTTTTTAAAAGAATACTCAAAATATTTTTGTATGTCATATTAATGTGGAGCTTGTACACATCAAATAGATTGATACCTCATGAAATTTGTTATTTTAACAATTTTCTTTTGAGAGGTTATATAATAGCTTGAACGTGCTGGTGCCAAAATGGCTATGCTTTTTAATTCATATAGAATGCTTAGGCAGATGAGATAGACGTCTTCTATCCATGTACTTTGCTGAGTATTTGAAAGTTAATGCCGTTCAGCCATTCAAGGTCAATGCTTCTGCAAATTTGCTTAAACAACTTAGCTATGTGAGTTTATTTACATATGATCCTATTGAGAACTTTGTAAACGAGGTTGTTTAAAGCAATTTGTGCTAAGCTGAATGGACCACTTGAATGGCTAACATTAAAACTGAGCAGATTACAGCTTTCAAACATATAAAATTAAAAAGTACATGGATTAAATTCTTGTGTTTTATACTTTCGTATAGTCTATCTCCTCATCTATAAAGATATTCTATGTAGGATTAAAAGCATAACCGACCTTAGCTGAAGGCTTGCGTTAAAGAGATATTCTATATATATAAAAATTGTTTAAATATAACAAATTTCATGAGAGCAATCAATCTTATATTTGGATTAATTAATGCTCACAACCAGTTAATATGACATACAAAAAATATTTTAGTAGATAACCTTTATATCCTCTTTATTCACCGCCATTTTTAATGTAAGTTTATCTTGTTTAACTCATCACCTTGTAACATAGAGATGATTTATCTGAGTGACTGGTGCTGGTCAGCCAGCCGTCTGGCGGCGCCAATGATATTGGTGGTGCCTGTGGAAGATATTGTAACAGCTGTACTGGGCATGATTTCATGGACAAATATCACAACATAAAATAATAGTGTCAAGAAAGTTGGATACTGGGAAATCTATCATCGAAGCACTATATTTGAAAGGTTATAGCTCTGATCTTCATGAGAAAGAAACCATCTTACGATGCTGGGAGCCGTGCCACAAGGCAAACTTCCATCACAATGTTTTCTTAAAAGACTTGTCAGAATTCTTCTTCTTCACAATGGATGAAGCCATCAGTGTCTTCATGCTCATCTGATGAGCTGTATTCATTTTAAAGGCAGCTGTGTATTGACACAGCTGCCACCCAAATCAGCCATAATGGTGCATTAATGGGATGGTGAGGCGTTTGTGGAAAAACAATCCAGCCGGTGTAGGTGTGCAGTTAGAGAAAGAGAAGTCTGCCCGGAAATGTTTCAAACGTTTGTGGTCATGTGATGGAGCTCTTTGGGCCTTGTGAAACACACGGCAGCGTCGTAAAGCACAAGTCAAGTGAAAGATTCAGCTTTGTAACGCCCTTCAAAAATATAATTAAGACACTGGAAAGATTACGGTAAGTAGCTATTTTCTTGTAAATATTTTAGTTTTTATGTTTAATGATAAAATTTGTCCATGAAAAATAATCATACAGACATAAATTTATACGAAATGTTTTTTATTCATCATCAGCATCAGTGGAGCAACAGCCCCATGGTGTGTGTGTCAAGTGTCGTCTGCCTACTGGCAGATTTGGATTCCGAACCACTACAAATATCATTGGCACCGCCGGAACCCGAACCCTGTGGCACCAAGCGCCAGTCACTCGGCCATCAAGCCCTGCTATATTGTATTAATCATCTTAAAATCAACTTTTGTACACAAGTTTAAAAGTTTTGAAAAATTCAAGAAGTTTCTCATTTGAATAAACTTCACATCAAACTGGTAAACACATAAATAATAGTGTTAATAGAAAGTACTGAATGTAGGTTTGTTTTTGTCGCTCTAAGGTCATTTTTTTTGCACACTTTAGGCTAATTAGACGGGTACCTACAGTTTAACGTGAATTCCGAATCCCTAACAAAACATCCATGTCCCCGCCAGGATTCGAATCTGAAACCTGCGGTACCAAAGGCCAGAGCGTTAGCCAATTGGCCATCACTGAATGTAGGAAAATACATTTATTCTTGTTTTCATTTCCCCTCCTTCTCCACTAAACTAAGTTCAACTCGCAGTCAGGTTTCAGATCGAAGCTAGGGTATAAAAGACCAGTCGGATCTCAGCTGCTATATGGAGTGTAGTATACCATGTTTTTTGCTAGCCATGTTTGATTCGGAAGCTTACAGTAGGCCTAATTAAAAGTTATTTAAGTTGTATAATAGTATTATGAAAATGAATAATAATTTTAGGTCACACTCAGGTTTTTATTAAGGACATTAAGTGGGCCTGAATGGCCGAGTGTCTGGCGCTCTGTGCCATTGGCTTCTGGGTCAAGTCTCGGAGGTATCATGGATGACTGAAAGAGCGTCACGGAACCCAGTCAGACTTATCTCACCAACATCATTCCCAAACTGTATAGGAGCAACTCAGTTCTAGGCACAGTGATGTGGTGTAGTAGTAGTAGCAGTAGTAGGACATCAAGTAATTAAAAAAAATTTATACAGATATTTGGTTTGTCAGTTAAATGTTTACATCATTGTATTAAACAAAGTTGTCACCTAAAGTGAAGTTGTCAGCAATTTTTTGTTCATTACAAAAATGAAATGCATAAATGAAAATGAAATAAAAATGAAGAAATGCCTACATATTCGAGATTCTTTATTGAGTAAAATACGAACAAAGAAATACTCTGGAATAGCACGGCCCTCATCATTTACAAATCAAGTTTGATGCAGTTATTGTTAAGTCAATTGGGATTTCAATAGGCGCTGGTATACTGATATTCAAACGATTTAAAAATTCAAGGGGACTCAATCGATCACAGTGATTTTCAAACTGCCCTATCTGGTGATCCAATTCATGAAAAACTCTTCAACAGTGGAATCAGATATCATTGAATTTTCAACATATCAACTTGAGGAGTTCCTTCCTTGCTCGAGAGTTGACAATAAAGAACTATTAGGGCTCACCATCATATTTCTTTGAAAGAGTTCACAAAGAAGTAATACGTTTTGAGCTCCAGGGGGATAACGTTACATCCGATCGATGGAAAAGGCAATTTACTCACTCAAAAATATATTTATTCAGAGAACACATTAAACTGTCCGAGCATGAAGAATCTATAATATGCGAATTTTGCTCGTTTTTTGTGAAATGTTACAGTTGGTTTCAAGCAGCATCTGGTTGTTTCGCCCCAAGAAATGATTTTGCAACTCTTAAAAAAACATAAAAGAGTAAGAAGATATAATGGACAATGACAAGTTTCTTTGATATTTGTGGCGTCTGTCACAAAAGTTTCTTGCCCTTATTTTTGAGATACTCCTCAGGAGACTTAAAGAAAAAAATGACAGATGCTTTAAAAACTGAAGAAAAATGATAAATCGCAGTAAATACTAGAGTCCGAGTTGATCAGATGTAATCCTTAAAAAGAGTCTGCATAATTTTATATCTCAATGCGATTTTATAAATTTTGGTTATACCATCAGAATTTTCGCATAAAGAATGGAAAGAAGACTAATATTTCAAAGAAAAGTAAAGCAACAATCATTCACTAAGAGTTTTAAATTACCTAGCACAACATGCATGTCACTGATTGAAGACAACAAACTTCATACAAATGACGAATATAAGCAATACCTGTTATTAGCATAAGCAAACTTAGAAGCAACTAACCGATTTCAAAATTATTTTAAAAAAAACTTAATAATTTTTTTTTTTATTATTTTAAAATGACGTAAAAATAACAAAAAAACTTAATTTTTTTTTATTATTTTAAAATGACGTAAAAATAACAAATTGTAATTCTTTTTTTTAGATTTATATGTAACAAATTGAAAGTCTTTTAGATTATAATGGAATATTTAATAACGAAATTAATTTAAATGAAGTTAGTTCAATTTTAATTTTTCCTGAAATTCAAAACTTTCAGCTGGCTAAGCACACTTAATTTCGACTTAAAAAAACTATTGAATATTCAAATTATAAACATATATATATATATAATTTGAAAATTGAACAGTTTTATATATATATATATATATATAATTTGAATGCGATAAAAATAATTTTAATCTATCGCATTAGTTTATTGTTAAGAAGATCAATCATAAATTCAAAGTATTTCATGGACTGTATAGGTACCGTTCTATAATCATAAAAATTACAATAATTTTCCAAGAAAATGATGATAATGATATAACAATAATCTGGTTGTTTCTTCTAAAGACTACTATGTCAAAAAGCATTTTAGGAGATCACTTTTCAAATGCCTATACTTGAAAAAACTTACAAATAATGAAACCGAATTCAGGAAACAGACTCGGATAATTCATGATGACGTAATCACAGTCTTCACTTCACACAGTCACGCCCTTTTCAGAAAGTTAATTACGATTTGATACTGACGTCACCGTCGTCTTAGGAAAAGGAAGTCTATTCATTACAGATCTTCCTCTAAAAACTCGTAAATTCGCAATTATATTATGAAGAGATGATGAAATTGGGAAGAAAAATAAATCGCAGAATTCCTCCTGCCTACAAGAATTCAAATGAACATTTAGTTTTACTTGCTTTTTACTCAATATACAGTATGCACTCGTGTGCTGTAACTGAACACATAGTGTAGTAGATAAGGATCTTTCGGACTGTGATAAAATGTTAAGAAATATAATAATACGAAGACATTGATTTAAATAAATATACCCAACGGAATTTTTAAATGAATTTATTAAGGATGGGTTTTAACACGGAGTGATCAATAAGAATTACATTTTAGGGATGGTTTTTATTTTTAAGAAACTTTACAGAAAGGAAATTTCCTTAATATGATGTTTAGATTTTAAAATGATAGATTAAGTGTTTTAAATAATGATGTTTAGATTGTTTTAAATAATGATGTTTAGATTAAGTGATTTAAATAATGATGTTTAGATTACGTGTTTTAAATAATGATGTTTAGATTACGTGTTTTAAATAATGATGTTTAGATTAAGCGTTTTAAATAATGATGTTTAGATTAAATGTCGTTCTAAACAAATATTTTCACGATATACAAGAAAAAAAAATATCAGCAATAATTCTTTAAATAATTATGACAAATATAATATAAAATAATTTCCTTAAGTCCTTTATCAATAAAAATTTCATAAGCGAAGTGTAAAAATTGCCATTTCAATATCCAAAAAGATTTCATGTAAAAAACAGAATACATCTGCAATTAATAACAAATATATAAACAAATACATGGAATATATAACAAATAATATAATATGGAATATTATAACAAATAACTATAATAACACAAATAGCATTAACTATAATATGGAATATTATAACAAATATTCCATATTATAGTATCTGTTTTATGTATAGATCTACTAAATGGATGTTACTTAACACACAAAAGTAAAGAGTGAGAATGCGCAGCTGATAGAATGTTTATTCACACCAGAAACGCAGACCTTGTGCCAAATAGCAATTCTCTGTAACGATGTCAGCATTCAGCTTCGTCTACTAGATAAAACAGATAAAACCTCAAGGAAATCAATATAAACAAAGTAAATAATCCCCGACTTCCTTAGTGAAAACGAGATTATAAGTCAGATAATGTTATTTTTATATTTTTGTATGTAAAAAGTTCATATAATAACTGTTCATAATTAGTTATATCATATTTAATCAACATAGTGACTAATAATATTACTCCAAATTGCTAGACCGTTTGTGCTATTAACACAAGGCCCATTAACACGCTAATCTTCCAGCATTTCCTTCTGGGAATACTACTTCGATTAATCAGCATCTATGCAATTGTAATATCTTCCTAAAAGATTTTCAAACATAATTGCTTTCCTTAGCGTGTCGTATTAGAGAAAATATGACAATACATTAACAAAACCATCCGATGAGAAATACACTGTGATATCCACGGCCGAGTTCATTCGTTTTTCAAAGCAGTGACTGCATCCCACACCACCAGCTGGTACCAAACAATCAAGCTCTCACAGACCATCAAGCGAACAATGCCATTGGACCAACAATAAGACATGTGTGAAAAATTAGAAGGTTAAATTTTTTACTATAATTTTCAGCGCTAATTTTACTGCCTTTAATATTCAATACCAAATTTATAGTTTGACAAAGAGAGTCATTTGAATAGTTTAGGGTATTACGTTAGTTGGAATTATTTTTAAAAATAGATTAACTCAATGTACAGTTAACAAAAGTAAATGAAGCATAAAACAAACATAAAGATATCAATGTCACACTGAATTACTATATTGTTGTACAAATCAAACTTTCTATTACTTCATGCAATAAAATCAAGAAAATCTTTAAAAAAAAAAAAACTATTAAAAATAAACTTTCAGAATTAACGAATTAGTTTTATTAAGACCCTAGAATATATGTCAGATTTCCTGGAAAATATTTTATTAATGTCACTAAATTTACTCATTTTGTATATAATTATATGATTATGATTCTAACTGCTCGACTCATGACTCAGCGGCAGCGCACGCACCTGGCAGCATTAGGGCGGAGACTCAATCTGCCGGCGGCATTGTTGTAGACACTGTTTCAAAAAACGAAGACACCCGATGGTTTTCGGGATGTTCAGCATCTTGCCTCGTGAGTTGGACTACCTGGTGGGAGTTTTTCGGGTTTTCTCCCATACGATACACAAATGCGGAATAGTACTCCATAAGTCTTTCCGGAAGACACTGTCCTTCTTCAGCGTCACGGAACCAAGTCAGATTTCCACCTACGGGTGTCCTTCTCAACAGAAGCTGCCCCCTTTTCCCTTCATTCATGAGTAGTCTACTCAGAGGATATCCGCCCTCTGATGCCGGATACTGAGGCTTAGTCAACACGACAGATTCTATCAATGTTTTAAACAATTTTTATCGAATTCAAAAGATAACAGAAATAAATTAATTTAAAAAAAAAAATGATAATTTTGGAAGTTTTCAATATAATGGTTAATGGATTTAGGTATTGCAAAAACACGTATAAATACAATGATAATGATGTAAAATAATTATTTCAGTTAATGAAATGCAAAATAAGTTTTATTTTTACATTAAAAAAAAACTCGTTTAACAGAAGTTAACAATGAACGTATTAATTCTTTATCACTGGAATTAAAATTTCCAATGAAAAAAAAAAATCATATTGAATGGATGATGTTAATAAAATCAAGTGCTTTTACAATAAAAAATATTGAATGGAAATGGTGCCTCAAAAAAAAAAAAAAACCCACTTTCAACATAACATTGAGATAAAACAGACGTGTATTTATTTCTACATTTAACCGCCCGAACATCAGGCATAACCACAACCAGCACTTAATTCCAGTGTAACCAGTATGTATTACCAGACACAATGACTATCACTAGCTTACGCTTTCTGTCTAATGGTTAGCGGCAGACAGTGAAAGTAAAAATAAAATGGTTGCAGATCCATAAATCTGAGGTCTGGAGCTTCTTTTTCTACTTGCTGCTTGCTATTCATAATGAATGTTTATTTAAAAAAAAAAAAAAATTTTCTAATAACAATTTTTTTTTTATTTGAACACAATTGGTAAGTTGTAATATATATTTGCCAATTAAAATTTTTAAAAAAATCGAAATAACTATTACTATTTGTAAGCCTAACATACCTAAAACCTGATATTTTACTGAAACAAATAAATCGATAATTATATCATTAAAATATTTGATATTAATATAATATTTAATATCATTAAATATTTAATGATATTATTATTAATTTATATCATTAAAATTATTATCGACAATTATAACAAATAAAACAAATAAATCGACAATTATATAAAATAAATCGATAATTATATCATTGAACTTTATTATACTCCAGCAATTTGCGATTGATATATAATTGGTACAAAAATAATACAAGTATTTTATCAATAAATGGTTAACAATAGTTATAGAGATATTGTAGGCAAATAGAAGTTGTATAAAAGAATGATACGAAAATACGATGAATACGTAGAATATATCGCACATCATTAAACTTTTTCAGTGTAATAACATATAAATATATCGCCCACTTTATAAAACTTTGGATATGGATCTTAAGAAAAATCACTTAATATTTTCAACAAATGCGTAATCGGGAATTTTCAATCATTTTGCCACTAGAAATGCTAGATAAATATCACAAGTGGGATTTTTCAATGTCGATTTATGTGCCAGTACAACAGCAGAATATGTATCAGTTTACCCAGAATAAACAACGAGGGATCTGTTACATTGTACCCATGTTTCGCCAACATCAAAGGATTTCCGAAACAATGCAAACATCTATGGCACCACCGGTTCGAATCCGAAAACCTGTGGTGTCGAATGCCAGAGTGCTAGCCACTTGGCCCCCAAGCGTTTTAACTGCCACTCGCCCATCACGCCCCAAGCATTAGGGCGGAGGTTCAGTCCGCTGGTGGCTTTGTTGTAGACACTGTTTAAAAAAAAAAAAAGGTGAGTCGATGGCGTTTGGGATGTTCAGCACCTTGCCTCGTTACTCGGACTACCTGGTGAGAGTTTTCCGGGCTTTCTCCCATACGATACTCAAATGGGGAGGGGGTAGTTCCCCTAAAATAAATCCTCCCGGAAGGCATTGTCCTCCGTCTTCAGCGCCTCGGAGCCAAGTCAGACTTCTACCTAAGGGTGCTTCATCACAACAGAAGCGGCCCCCTCCCCCTTCCATGGGACCACATGTGTTCATGGACTTAGTCTATATGTTTGTTGTCTACCAAGTGGAATAAGAAACAACATATTTTCATTCCATTACAAGTAAATGATAGCATAAGAAAAACACAAAGAGACACTACAAAAAAAAAAAAAAAAAATTGATCGATTTTTATTTAAAATCCAAAAGAAATATTCTACGACAAAAGTATTTGATGTAGAAAGAACATTTTGTTTAAAATCAAATCACAATTCGCTTGCCTATAATTAAAAAAAATAACTTCTCTTACGTTCAACCTTCAACGAAATTTATATCTTGTAACGCAAGGACAATATAAAATATACAAGTTGTTAAGATAAGAAATAATACGGATTGCGACACTGTAAAATCATATACGTTACTTTTCAGCTGCAACGTTCGATTTTTTTTTCAAGCAGAAGGAGAGGAAAAAAAATGTCTTCGAAGAAATGGCAGTTATGAAAGTTGACTAGACTGACATGTTCCCGCCTACGATTAGTGTTCACAACGATTGTAAGAAAAAAAACTTCACTTGTGAACATATATATATTTAGGTCAAACCAGTAAATAAAAACTACTTAAACCAAAATAAAAATATAGCTAAAATACAAATAATAAATAATAAATAAAAATAGTTTGGGGTGAAAAATTAATTTATTCTTAAGAATATTGTATAAAAAAAAGCCATTTCAACATGGACGTTTTTATTAATAAAGAAAATAAAAATTAAAAAAATTTATTTCATTGAAAAATGTAATATATAATAATTTTTGTAATTTTTATTTCAAATGCAATTACCATACTGGAAAATTATTTTCAGAGAATATGTTTTACAGAATTTTTTCAACACTTGCAACATAAAAATAATTTGTTATATTTTGTGTCAACATTTGATGACAACCTTTTATAATGTTGGTTCATGATGCAATGATGTTATTTTGAAAATAATTAACCCAAATGAATTTTTTTAATAAAGATTCATTAGTGGGCATTAATAATATGCACAATGTGATATAATACATAATCTCTATTCAAAACAAAAAATAATCATTTCGTTTAAAAGTCATGAAAAAATAGTTATTCGTAACCGTAACCATTCGAAGTAACCACTAGTAACCATAAGTTTTTCGTTAATGTTTATTCAAATGTATAAAAATATAGCGTGAATAATTTTATTTTTATTATTCTATATACATGAAAATTATCCCACAAAATGCTAAACTGTTGATGCATAATTTCTAAATGTTTATAATAATGATAATGATTTCACAATATGGATTGCCATGCAATGAAATCAAATAGAATTTATTGGAGGCAAATAATCTTCCAATAATTTTGTATAATTGATAAAAAATTATTTTTAAAAACATCTTTGTATATTAACCAGTGTTAAATACCAATTAAACTATAAGTTATAAAATAAATAAGAATTTTCTAATTTAACTTAACACATAATGAATTAATAAAATATGTCTTCATGTATGTAATGATATGTATGTATGTATGTATGTATGTAATGTAATGTAATGTATGTAATGTAATGTATGTAATCATGTATGTATGTAATGTATGTAATGTAATGTATGTAATAATCAATGTATGTATGTAATGTAAAAATGTATGTATGTACGTATGTAATGTACTGTAATGTAACATGTACGATCAAATGTATGTAATGAAGGTAAAATATGTATATAAAATGTATGTATGTAATATGACGTAAAATATGTAAAAATCATGCACGTATGTAAAATCATGTTTATGTAATATTTCATTTAAAAACTTTGTATATATGTAATTGATTTCCAATTGATCAAATGTAAAAAGCTATTTTTTTATAAAATGCAGTATTACAAAATGCAAACCCACTTTAAAATTTGTGTATGCTTTTCTTTAAAAACTCACTGTTTCTATGCTAACATTTTAAAAATATTAAATCAGAAGCAAGAGAGAAAACCTTAAAACAATAAGACTGTTACCTTGTCAAAAGATTTCACACTTCAGATAACAGGCCCTTATTCTTATCCTAACAAGAAAAACACATCGCAAATGACAACGACATAACAACCGTATAAACAGGCACAAACAAACGAAACTCACTATCAGCAGAACATAGATTTTGTGGGGGAAAAAACTTCCGACAATCCTCGCATTAGTGCATGGCCCACCAATTTCACCCTTTTCTTATTCTTTTTCTTTTTTTTTACTTCATCCTTCAATTCATTCAAAGACGAAATGCTAGGGTCACGTTTTTTGGAAAAGAGGGCTGGGAAGTTGGCAAAAACGAATCGCAAAAAAGTTTTCCATTCCCCAAAAAAAAAAAAAAAAAAAATTAAAAAAAAAATAATAATAATAAAATCGCCTGCTTTTCCAGGTATTGTAGAGAGAGATTTTGGCAACGCGCCCATTTAGAACAGCTGAGATCCTCCCGTCTTTTTACTTCCACTAATTCTTTGTTTATTGCTTTATTTTTTTTTTTGTTGTGTTATCCTGAAAACATGAACGAACGCAGAGAACAATAACGACTGATTTTTTTGTTTTTTGTTTTTTAAAGGAGTAAAAGATCTAAAGAAGATGATCGAACTAAGGCAGTAGGGTATATAACGGCACCAACTCTTCCATCAAAGCCGCTGTGGAACATCGAGCCAAGGAGAGGGAAATGGAGCGAGTATACTTTCTGAAATTAAACTTTTTCTTTGCGAAATCGAAACCAACTCTTCATTCAGATAGCGTAACCATAGGAATAAATTCAAAACAGTTCAGTATTACAGTATGTTTAGTTTTTTTAGTGAATATTTTGAAAGTTTGACTATATTGAATAGAATGCAATGCATGAACTCCTACTGATGTACTGATATCAGATTAACATGTTGTAGCAGAAAATATATATATATATAGTCATACTTTGAATAAATATGAATATATCAAAATCCGAATATATTTTGAATAAATCAAAATCCCTGACAAGCGAATTGAATTTACATAAAATAATTTTAATTGCATATTAAAGTGATGAAAATGCTGTGAGAAGATACCCTATTTACAAAATGAAATTGATTTGACATAATTTAAAGATTAAAATTTAAATTACGAATTCGTTTAACAAAACAATCAATACAATCATCAATTCAATTACAAGTAAAATGTAAGAAAAATAATAAGTAATATCCCCTTATTTTTACCATACTTGAATTTCAAAGGTACGAAAAATCATGTCCTGAACATATTGAATGTTCATTTTTTACAATAAGAAGTAAATAAAAAATAATAAAGGTTTTTATTTGCTACATCTTTTAATTAATTCGACAATTTTAAACTGAAATAAAAAAAAATATTCGAAATACGGAATAAAATACAAAATGAATAAAAATACTCATATACTAATTAAAAATACGCTTATAAAACCAAATTCATTTTTATAAAAAAGCAAATATTGATACTAACATCACATTTAAAAATTAATTTGCAAAGAAAGGAATGAGGTGTCAAAATACGAATCCAAAGTGTATTATTTTGTTCGTAAAAAATAATTTTAAAAACATAAACAATTTATACTTTGGATTCTTTTTTCGCTAACTTTCCATTTGCCATCTTCTGCAAATTGATTAAATTCGTCCAAATCCCAATATAGTAAATATTTGATTATATAGTGTCTTGGTCTTCAAAATCACAAACAAAAACACGCACTCTGGAACGACTCAATCGTAAATAAACTCAACACAAAAATATCGACTCAAACAGAAAATGGATAAAAATGCCAATATATTAATTAAAAATACATTTATAAAAACCAAATTCTTTTTTTAAAAAGCAAATGTTAATAATAACATCACATTTAAAATTAATTTCCAAAGAAAGGAATGAAATGTTGGAACAAAAACTAATACAACTTGTATTATTCTGTTCGTAAAAAAAAAAATAATAACAAATAAATAAATACAAATAGTTTACACTTTGAATTCGTTTTTTGCCAACTGTTCATTTGCCATCCTTTGAAAATTAAATTAAATTCATCCAAATCTCAAAATAGGAAATTTAAATATATAGTGTCCGTCTTCAAATCATAAACAAAAACACGCACTCCGGTACGACTCAATCGTAAATAAACAATAAAAAGTGCAACACTTACCCTTAGCCTGCAGATGACTTCCCTGTACAACCTATCAGACCCCATGCTGAGATGGCCTCAACCCTATGCGGAGGTACCGGCTACAGCCTCGGCCGCGGGACATGGGTCACTGGGGTGCACATTGCTGCACGGTCAACGCTTCTTCAAAACAAACGCCTCTGACTCTTCGCAGAATAGCAGCAATTAGCTAGATTATCTTCGGAATAAATGGTCAAATGCGATGGGGAAACTCCGGTGATGAAAGATATATACGAAAAGTTCTTTTAGAACAGTTTTCTTTATAAATAATTCCAAGTTGAAAATGACATCACATTGAAACGTCCACACAAATTATTGTCTGTATAATAGCACGAGTAAAAATTTTATTTCACAAACGGAATTTTTACGGAATTATTTTTTTTTTTGGAATATTTTTGGTTTATTTTTCCAAGGCAGTGATGATAAATCAAAATTTTTGAAGGTTTTTCTTATATCCAAATCGCTAGATATATATCAATCCATTTATATAGTTCTAGAAAAACTCTGCTCAAAATTCTCTACTTTCTGATTTATATAAACTTTTCAATATCTTAAAAAAATATATTTATAAAATTTATTTTTTCAAAATCCATTAATCGAACTTCTTTTGCCATAAATTCATATCATACCATACTGTAGTTTTAAAAACACAGTCAAGAAAAATAACTTCCTTAAATATTCATTACTTAATAAAATAAAACAAATTTTATTTAAATTATTTATACCATTTCACGAAATCCTTTAAATAATTTTCTAACTTTACTAATTCTTACAAATAATATTCTAAAAGTTGGCAACAATTGAAGCGGGAAAAAGAAGTTCTAACTTAAACAGTCAAAACATATAAAAAGAAATTGATGTATTCTTTCTTCAACCAAAGGCAAAATGGCAAGAATTCTCAGTATGCGAATTCCCATATTAATCTCAATGACAAAAGGTATTTAAGAATAAGTCACCACAGCTTACACAAACACTACAATACAATGCAGGCCTGAGGAGCCAGTCTTTTCACAGCTGCACGAAAAGGAACTTCTAAGCGTTCTTCAGTTGTTGACATTCCGAAAGAAGAATTCCAACAGCTGATGCACAGAGCATTTCAGGAAACTGACTGACTTAGGGTTCAGAGTCCTTCTCTTTCCCAAAGTTTGTTTACTGTGATTCCAACTGAAATACGTGATTTTTTTTTTTTATGCTTACATTCCGGGACAAAATGCTGTCGACAAATTGGTAGAAGAGATTAGATAAAATGTTCTTGTTTTCTTGAAAATGTACAAGATTTCCAACAGTTTGATTCGAATAGGAAATCGATAATTCCATAAGAACTTTACGCTCCAATGATTAGTTTACCCGTTCGAACGATTTTTTTATTCTGCTTTGATAGGAATGATTCGTCATTCGATTTCAGAATAACAAATATTTGAAATGACACAAAAATTCTTATCGTGTGTACATTTTTTAAACCAATTAATCACACGAAAGATATAACATAGATTTTAATTATTCGAACATTTCTGCACTCTTATCAAAATATTATTTCAAATTCGTTCAAAAATATATCCAATAACGTATTAGTAAAGTTCAAGGATGACTAAATAAATATTGAACTTTTTTTCTTAATAAGTTATATTAATAAATTTCCAACTGGCATCATCACTATTTCTAAAGAAAATGTAGAAAATATAATAATATATCAAAATTAGTTAATACAAATTCCAAAACATACAAACCAAATATATATCATTTGAAAAGGATATATATTATTTCCTTTTTCACATTAAAAAAACAGTTTAGTTTCTGCCTTTTTAAAGATCTTTGATTCATCAAAATTGCAAATGGTTAAAAAATAACACCACATATAATATATTTTACAATTTCTTTGAGTAAAATATCTTATGCAGTTAATACCTCATTAATCTCAATACATGTGAATAACATTCTATGCATGAAAATGTATATATCTCATGCTCATATGAAAACAGAATTTCTTTTTCCTAAAATAATCCATACATGATCCTAAAATCATCCAGAAAATATTTCAATCGCACAATCACAACTTTAATCCATTATAATCCACACAGAATATTCTACAACACATTGTCTGTTATCTTCATTGAAATCCATATTATTAAAAACTAATCATTACTAATATTTCACCACTTAATAAATTCTCTAATCACAATCCAAAAACATCCACTTCATCTTCCAACATCCAGTAAAGCCTGATAATCCTTCTTTAATTACGACATCCAAACATCATTAATAACACAGTATTTTTTTAAATCCAAATCGCACATCAATTTTATACTCCTCGAAAAAAAATATTTAAAAAAAAAAATTTACACAGCATACATCGGAAACGCGCTACAACGAAAACGTGCCAACGCCAGTCTTAATAAGTCACGTATGAATCTGCACAGCATGGCTGTTGTTTAACCAACTAAAAGATGAAGAGGAGAGAGACACTTCAAAGAGCGAACGAGGTCAGAAGAATGGAACGAACGAAGGGGGAGGGAGTCATCTTCGGTGTCAACTCAAGTGTGCACCCAGCCTTTAAATGGATGGTTTATGAAATAAGATAAGATAGAACACTTTCGTGGAAAATGCTCACAAGTGGAGCCATTTTTTTTTTTTTTTTTTTCTCTGTTTAGCCTGTAAAATGATAGGCAATGAATCTATTTTCGTGATTCGTAACACCATCCCATCTGGCTCATTCGAATGAATTAATGAGCACGATTTTTTTATTCCTTTTTAGAGATGATTCATTAATTTTTTAATCTGTAAAAGGGGTAATTAGGGTTTACGTCTCTCCAAATGAATAGCATGCCGTTTCTGTAGATGTGTAGTTTGTTTATAAAAATTTCGTAAGATTTTTTAAAAATGAATTTAATGAATTGGTTTTAAAATGTATTGAAAGGATTTTTGAACTTGTAAGTTTTGGTTTTTTAAATGCTTTATGGATTGCGAGAATTCTTTCCAATTAATTTTAATCCATATAAATTTTTTCCTTCTGGTCAATTAAATTAAATTTAAAAAAAATTAAAAATAAAAATTAAATTAATCCTTAAAATTAATTAATCCTTTTTTTTGTAAAAATAAAAATAATTTATTATAATAATTATGAAAAAGTTTTTATTAAGAAGGAATTTTATGTAAACAAACTAACAATCAAAATTTATGTCATTCAATAGAAGGAATTTATAATATAGCAAATTTTTTTAATAAATTTACTACAAATTCAAAACATTTTACCAATCCATTTCCTAACCGATAATCAAGAATTATCTCAAACTTTATGTTTATTGAATCATGCTATAGTTTCGAAAATGTTTACATTTTACTTATCACAAAAGTCTCCACTAACGTCTACGTCTGATTTATAAAATTCGAAGTTATCTACACAGTAAAAATGAGTTATAAAAAGATAAACAAACCATAAACCTTTTTTGCGGAAGACAGCAAAATACAATTTAATAAGCCTTTCACATTTAATAAACCATAATTGGCTCTGATAAATCAGAAAGATTTTCGAGAATTTTAAAAACAGAGTTTTCTTTTTTTTAACTATTAGTAATGTTTATCGCTAATGTTGTAATCCAGCATGGTTTGATTTTCTCATTAATTAAAAATATTTTCCAATTTTAAAACCGCGAAATCACCAACAATAATGATATACAAGTTTACACATTTTAACACGGAATCCAGAGCTATTTTTCTTTTTTTTTTTTTTTTTGTAGTTAGAAATCAATAATAATTGAGTAATGCTGATTGAATATTTTCTTTTACAAATTAACTGTGCATTCTAAAATCATCCATAACATTCGAAATTTTCTCACATTAAACATTTCCCACAAATGATTTTGGTGGATATTTGTAGAATGTTTATACACTTAGAAGGCACGATTCTAACACAAATAAACACGAACACTAAATCGAGAAATATTTTACTTTTTTTTTTTTTTTTTTTTTGTAGTTTGAAATCAATAATAATTGCACAAAACTGATAAAATATTTTCTTTTTTTTTGCAAATTAACCGTGCATTCTAAAAATCATCCATAATAGTCGAAATCATCTTTTATTGCCTTACACATTCATCAACAAACGATTTTGGTGGATATTAGTAGAAGATTGTACACTTAGAAGACACTGAGGTTAAACTGTGATTCTAACACAAATGAACGCTGAATTCAATTCGCACGTTAAAAATGTACACATACACACAATAGATCCAACTTTTGAAAAAAAAAAAAAAAAAACACCTCTGACAGTAAGACAAGAAGCCACGCCAATCACGACAAACAATGGATCAGAACACAACGCACCAACCTCACGCCGTTGTTTCAGAAACTCGAATGAGAGACACAAGAGAGATGCTAAAACTTAATTTCCATACCACCTACAGTTCTTTCAGGACTATTCCTGTGGGCGGCCCTCTCTCGTTGTTAACTGGGACCTTGCCCTTCATAACTTTTCTCACCGTTGTCATGGCGACCGTCGCTTTTCATCCGTAACGCCAACAGGTCAGGGGGATGGACGGTTTGTTGTGCAGACAATTAACCAAGCATCATTGTTAACCGCAGATTTTTCTTTTCACGCGAAAACAAATAAACTTTCGAATAGTTTGGAAGTGTGCAGGTGATCAAATATAAGATGTCTGTGGGCTGCAGTGAAGTTTATATCGTAACGGTTTGTTAGAAGGAAAAAAAAATGTTGAAGAATTGATGAATCATTTCAACTGTATTAATATGAATATGCTTTCTGGTAAAACCCATTAAAAAAACACCGAAATGAAAATACTTAGTGATTTGACCACATTTACAGTAAATTAAATGCTTTTATTTAATATGAGATGGTTTTACTTTTTAAGAAACATTTGCTTGCAGAAATAGTTTTTGTATTATCTATGATTCTTAAGAAATAGTAGCTTACAAAAAATTTAATAAGAAATAAGCTTTTTAAGAAATATTCACTCACAGAAATTTTCTTCTATGATCTATTCGGAACAACCTTTGCCTTTTTGTTTCAATATTTAGAACTCTTAATAAATCTGCAGTAAATTAAATACTTCAATATATTGTAAATATCATAAATTGATTTACCTTTTTACCATTTTTAATAAAGGTTTACCAACAGAAATTAGTAAAATTAAATTATTTCATTTATTAAAACAAATATTCATTAATGACAAACATTCCTTAAAAGTAAATATAAGTGCAAGTAATAATAAACAATATTAATGAAAGTAGATATAAATATATATTATACAATTTCTTTATCTTCTTCTTAAAGTAGAATGTTTGTCAACATTTGATAGCAAAAGGCAATCGTAAATATTTGCAAAATTTCTAAGAACGAGAAGCGTGACGCAGCGTGAAAACAAAAATGATTTAATTAAAAAAAAAAACTAAATTTTTTCCCCCATATTTTTTGAAATTCACTTCATTTTAATGTAAATATCATTTTTAACAAAGATTTACCAACTGAAACCAGTAATCTAAATTATTTCATTGATTAATTGAAATATTTAAAACAAATATTCATTAATGACAAATATTCCTTAAAAGTAAATATGAATGCAAGTAATAATAAACAATATTAATGAAATATATATATATATATATATTTCCTTTTTACAGAAGAATGTTTGTCAACATCTGATAGAAAAGGCCATCATAAATATTTGTTACGTTTCTAAGAACGAAAGCGTGACGTCATAATGGTTCATGACGTCACAAAAAGTTGAAAATAAAATTTTTGACATTACTTATTTTTTACGTTGAAAACAAAAAATGATTTAATTTTTAAAAACAGATTTTTTTTCACAGTTTTTTTCAAACTTTTAAATAAAAAAAAGCTGTTTAATACTAATAAAAGGTTTAATTAGATAAAATTAGTGAAAAATAAAAATGTTCACAAAATTTTTTTATTCTTTTATTCGCAGTCGTTTTTATTTTTTAGTGATGGAAAAAGTGATTAAATAACGTACTTAAAACAAATATACATTTAATGCAAACATTCTTTAAAAATAAATATAAATGCAAGTAATAATAAATAATATTAATGAAAGCAGAAATAATAGATTTTATTTTCTTTTACAGCAAAATGTTTGTCCTCGTTTGATAGCAAAAAGGATATCGTAAATGTTTGTTAGGTTTCTAAGAAAGAGAAGTGTGGCGTCATAATTTGTCATGACGTCACAAGACTTTGAAAACAAAATTTTTGACATTACTTTCTTTTTACACTGAAAAACGATTTTTTTTTACCCGCATTTTTTAAAATATTTAATTAAAAAAATAAATAAATAAATTGCAGACGCTTTTATTTCAGCGAAAAAAATAATTCCAGAAATATTATTATATTTCTCGAATTGCAAAATCAGGGGGATCCAAAATATGTTGCCATCACATTTAAGATCAATTTTCCTTTAAGAAAATACAAAATAATATGATTAATCAAATTTCAAAAGACTTCAAACAAAATTACGTTTTCTGTAGTGATGTAAATAATAATCTTAGATATTAATATATATTTTTGTAAGACTAATATAAAATAATAGTTATCTAACATTGAAAAAAATCTTATTCACGAGTCGTGTTGTATTAAGATGTAGTATACAGATGGTGATAAAGATATAATCCAACCATCGATTATGTGGAAAGTTGGCAAACGGAGACGGAGAAATTTTTGGAAGGATTTCAAAAGAGCTGTATTATAGGGAAGAAAATGCCGTTTAGGAGGTATTACAATTGCAATAAAAGAATTTTAATTTAACATTTTAGATTACATGATATTAAAAGAAAAAATTAGATTAAAATAATTTTACTCTAACAATTAAACATTTTCTTTCAAAGCAGCTTTGCGCCCCATCTATCCGACTAGCACCCCTAAAAAGTAATCGATTCATCCGTTTACACCATTAAACCGGATGTTTACCATTTCACGCAATCCATGGTCCGACAATGCATATATTTCTTACAAAACTTACAATTGCTTACGTTACGTTCTTACGTTGCTTTACAGCACATTAATATCACAATTTTATGTCTTTTTAATATTTTCTGATTCATACAATTTTACAAGATGATTTTTAAGTAGCATCTATACTAATAAAATGACCCAGCTGCTTTCATCCCTGTTGGGACTCGCCAACTATAGTCTTTTATTCTGAAAGCGAACAAAAGAAAAATTGAGCAATGGTTAAAGCGAGCAGTAATTAGTTGAGCAGTAGAGCTCATGTTCAAATCCGCTGGTGGCGACAGCAGAAGTCACTGCGCTTATAAACGAGGTGACGATTATTAAAGAGTGGTGGGGCTGCTTTGAGGGAATTTTCCGAATTTCCTCTATACAAAACGCAGATACAGGGCAATTACGCGAAAAGTCCTTCTGAAGGGCTCTGTACTCCCATCGTCACCCATCGGTGGGCTGTTCACAACATATCTTAGAGGAACACGAAGCCGACAAATGTTCAATAATGAAAATAAACCTCGGTGTTGACAAGCGGTATAAAGCAGGAGGCACTTTACGCATTATTTTCTTACGCAATCCTCGATTATTAGCATCAAGGTTTTGTTTGTCGCTATGCGGTCATTTTTTGCACACTGTAGTCCAGGGACCTACAGTTTAACGGGAATTTCGAACCACTAACAAACATCCGTGCCACCGACCGAATTCGAACATGAAGTCTGAGGAACCAAAGGCCAGAGCACTAGCCAACTGGCCATCAGGCAACAGCCACAACCAGGATTCGAACCTGAAGCCTGAGATACCAAAGATCAGAGCGCTAGTCAATTGTCCATTAGGCCGCTGTTAGTATCAAGGATTAGCCAGTGCCTTCATTATTAGTATCAAGGATTGCGTAATGTGCCTTATGTGAAAATGATTGCTTAAAATGTTCCCCTGCTTTATACCGCTGGTCAACATTGAGGTTCATTATCATTATTGGATATCTGTGGGGCTACGTGTCCCCTCTAAGGTATACCATGAACAGCCCACCGATAGTTGATGAAGAGAGAGGACAGTGCCTTTCAGGGAGGACTTTAGCGTAACTGCCATGCATCTGCTAGTATCAATAATTTCAAACAATCCAAATTAAAAATAAGTTTTTACTACATAATTTTAAAATAAAATGTTCGATTGAATATTTTTAACAGCGTGTTAAGTACTTCTTTGTCCGCGAAATCAAATCCCATGCACTAAAAAAAAAAAAAAATATCCATTAACATGGCTTAAGAGGTTACAGAAATCTCCTCCCTTATTTTTTTTACTTTTCTTTTATCACTTAATGCTACGCAGATTATTTCCTTTAGTAAAATCCATTATTGCAATATTTATAGAAAACTGAGCAATGAAAACGAAACCACTTGATAAACCCCGAACAATGGAGCTTCTGTTAACATACCGAGCCCGCAAGCCACATGGAAAGCCCTTAAAGACAACAAGACAGCTGAAACCGCTTTAATTATTCTGCGAAAAATAAAAAAAAATATATATTCTAAAAGCTTTTTTTTTGTGGCCCGCGAATGTGTAACACTCAGCAGAAAGAAAGGGGGAGGGGACTGTCAAAGGATCCGCTCCGAAAATGAAGGGGAGATAATGCCCCATTTGACGATAAACTCGGGCATTAGAGCGCCTCTGAAAACGTGCCTCGTTCTTTTTTACAAAGAACAGTTTCGGGTGTGGTGCGGTTTATTTTTGTAGCACGGAAATAGAACGAGCCAATAAAATGTCGGGCTTTGTTGAAAGTGAAATTGGAAGCATCAAATGGACAGATCTGCAACTTGAAACTGCAGAAGATTCCATTTTTTTTCTTTTCTTCTTAAAAACTAAATAATATATTTATTAAAATCCCAAGAAATCAATAATAAATAATAAAATAAGATGTATAAAGTTCCTTAAAAAAAATAGAGAAGTATTTTTCGGACAAAGATATCTTCTGCACCAAATAGTTTAACTTAATTAACACTTGAAATATAGTCACATTTTTTTAGTTCTTATTTCACTGAAAAAGATGAACAAATATTCACCAGTTAGTTTAATTAATAACCAAGAAATATATTTGAGTAATTTACATGTAATTAAGGGTCTGATAGACGAGTGACTAGCATTCTAGAGGTTTTGGGTTCGTGTCCCGGCTGTGCCATGAATGTTTGTAGTAGTCCTGAATCCACCTTAAACCGTAGATCCTGGTGTAATATGACGACATAGGGCTGGCAACCCTACCCGTTAAAAGAAAAAAAAATTTCATGTTTTGGAATCTGCCAATAGACAGACGGCCTTGGTCCACCATGGAGCTGTTCTGCCAATGAAGACGGAGAAGAACTTAGAAACAATAAAAGCGAAAGGTAGCAATAAGAACAATGCCCATTAGAACAGTATCAACCATGATTGTTTAGATCAGGACTGTTACGTCGAAACCCATGTCCCCCTGCTTAGGGGAGGTCAACGCCCTATGTCCAGAAAAACATCCTGTCTGTGGGGGTGTCTGGCAGGGGGTGAGCTGACGGGAGAGAGAGAAAGAATGTAAGAAGAGTGAGTTGTACTTCTGCGACCATAGAGAACGGTCGTGTGGCAGGCATCTACGAGTTTGATGTCTGCATAAACTAAAGGAGTTGCACTTCTACGACCAGAGAGAACGGTCGTGTGGCAGGGCATCTTCGAGTGTGATGTCTGCATAAACTAAATAAGTTCAACTTCTGCAACCAACGAGAAAGGTTGTGTGTGGCAGTCATCTTCGAGCTTGATGGCTGCATAATAAAGGAGTTAATTTATACAGTCCATTTGAATCTGTGTCATTCTTCGTGTCTGTGTCGAAGATTACTTGAGTTTATTGTAGTGATTGAGCTATCGAACAAGGACTATTCAAACTTTTACAGTAACTTCATCTTCAATGTGTTTCATCATTCATTATCATGGTATCACAATAAGCCAACGAGAGGCCCAGTGACAACACGCCAAGCTAATGTAAAGAAGGATTCAGGTTCGAATGCATTGATGTCATACATTATAGTCACTGCTTTTAGAAAATGGCGAGAATGAGTGGCAACTTAGCCAATGTTTGTAAGCGTCAACAGACACACGGCCGTCTACCTACCGGCAGATTAAAAAACATTAGATGCTTTCTTTTTTTACGGGGCTTTCTTTTTTTCTTTATACGCCCTACAGTCATATTAGACCGGGATCTACTGTTTAAAGTGGATTTCTGACCGCTACAGACATCCATGGTCCTGTTGAGACTCAAACACGAAACTGTGGAACTGAGCCATCATAGAAATTACCAAATAATAAATAAAAATTGCCAAATAATATTTTTAAACGTTCTCACTTTTGACTTTTGTGGGCCGAAATGGTATTTTGAGTTTCGAATTCGAATGATACTGCTGTTCAAATAACGAATGATTTCAGGTAAAAGTGCTAAGCATTCGGAACGTAATTCGTTTGGGTATAAATTCCATAATGCCAAACTATTATTTTATAAATGTCTCTTTAAATTTATTAAGCTTCAAATATGTTTGACTTTCTGTCGTTTAATACACAATTAATACTTTAAGAAACTTACTTTTATAAAGAATGTCAAAGGTAATTCAATTTTCTTAAAAGATTCTTTGCACATCAGATTAGAATTTTTCCTCATAATTGAATTTTGAAACTCGCGGCCTTTTTTAAAAAATACAGAACGAGCTTACATGTAAAATAAGGGCAACTCATCAACAGAATGTATTTATAAAAGGTGGACAAATTAAATTTAGGATTTTAACTGACATCGCATTTAAAAGAAATCAGTTTCCAAAGTTTGGTCGCTTTATTTCTCTTTTAAAATCTAAAATAATCATTGGAGAGTTTATTTTTTATTACAAAAAAGATGAAAGTTAGAAAAAGTATAAAGTATTCAATCAATCCTTTTCGGCAGTATTTTCGCAATAAACAGAAGATTACTTTTTTGGTATAATTTCATATATAAACATGTGTACATAAATAATTTCTACACATATTAATTCATGCTAAATTTTTTATTTTTATTGATTTTAAATGAATGAATATTTAACAGGGCCCAATTTTCCTAACCATGATCAATGTAAAAACCTCTGTAAAAATTTGCATCTCAAAATTGAATTCTTTTTATCCCACTTGGTAAACATCTAGACCAAGTCCAAGAACCCGTATGGTCTCATGAATGGAAGGAAAGGGGCAGCTTCTGTTGTTGATATAGCATCCACTCTATTATTTGTCTGGCTTGGCTCCTTGTCGCTGAAAAGGGGGAGCAATGCCTTCCGGAAGGATTTTTAAGTGGAACTATCCTGCATTTGCGTATGGCATGGGAGAAAATACAGAAAACTCCCATCAGGTAGTACAAAGAACGATGCAAAGGATGAACATCACAAACCATCGACTCTCCTAGTTTTTTTTTTTTTTTTTTTTTTTTTTTTTGAAATACTGTCCACAACAAAGCCCCCAGCGGATTGAACTTAATGCTCACCAGCGGCGTACGTTGTCATTGAGCCACGAGTCGATCTTTAGATTTCTGATTATATTAGATGAAAAATCATTTAATTAGTTCAAAAGAAATTTATGAATTTATTTTTCAGTTAATCCTGCCCTAATTACATTTCACTGATACACAAACTTCGCGAAATATTAAATTTGTATTTTTTATTTTATTTATTTAATTATTTGTAGTTCCTTCATACAAGAAAATGGACATGGACGGTGAATTTTTATGTATATCAACATTTTCTATTATTGACATGAATTCTAGAAACCTATATTTCTATTGATTACAAAAATTTTAGGAAAAAAAACTATTAATTCCTTAAAAATTGCAATAAACATCCCATCGTTCAGAGCAACTTTAGCATGAAATTATTGATTTTTTAACTACATCTCACATAGAAAAAGAATATTTTACAATTTCTAAAGATTTTTTTATAACATAATTGAATATAGAAATATATTATTTAACCTTGGATGCTATGGAAGATTGTATGAAAGGAAATTAAGAAAGAAAATTAATTGCAACTCATACAAAAAGAAAGCTAAATTTAGCTTTTGGAAGAAATAAATTAAAGAACGTTTAAAATGAAGCATAAAAGAATTAAACGTTTTAAAATTAATATACTTTTATTTCTATTTAACTATCTCACATAAAAAAAAAAAAGAATATTTTAGAATTTCTACAGATTTTTATAACATAATTAAATAGTAAGATATTATTTAACCTTTGAATGCTATTGAAGATTGTATGAAAAAGAATTATGACAGCAAATTAATTGCAAATGATACAAAAAAAGAAACCTAAATTTAACTTTTGAAATAAATTAATTAAAGAACGTTTAAAAAAGAAACATAAAAGAATTCAGCTTTTTAAAATGGATAAACCTTTATTTCTATTTTCCATTTTTCCTATTGAAATTGATTCCATTTTTATTTCATTCTTGAATTTATTTAAAAGCTAGATAAATTTACACTGGTTCAGTTGTCATAAAAGGTGACATTCGGTTTTGAAATTATTTCCTAATAACATTCTATGAAAAGTTTATACAACAAAAGCTTTAATTTGCATATACAGGAAAAAAACATTTTAGCGATGACAGCATTCGTTAGCTACATACAAACATTCTACTTAAATGTCAAATGTACAAATGTATCTTAATATTAATCTTGTAGACAAATTCTTAAAAGAAGCAAAAAGAAACAAATTCCAACTATATCCTTTCGCATTGACCTCGGTTTATTGATTGACTTTTACGACGAAAATGTTTCGAAAAAAATACTTCAGCCAGCGACCTCGACATTTTTTCAGATGATGCCAACAACTCAAAGAGAAATGTGCTACATGAATCGGCTCGTGACGTAATATCCAATCACAGATTAAAAAAAAAAAAAAAAAGCAAACGTTTTTAAATACAGCGAGGAAAGAAGAGGACACGTTCGAATAGTTTCTTAGAATGACTCGAGTCGTTAAGGAAATTTACTTAGCAGGAAATAATTATTTTGCATTCGTATAATTACTGCCACTCTTGAAAAACATGGCGTAAATAACATTGGAAACAAGATTTCTTAGATGCTTCTTTTCATTAAATGCATGTTTCAGACATGTTAACAAAACGTTTATTAAATTCTTTTTTAATTAGCAAATACCACATAGAAGACTTTAAACAAACACAAGATCAAATTAAAAAAACTAAGTAAATGTCTTTCGAATACTAAAAATAATTACAGAGGAAAGGTGATTAAAAACTTTAAAATAAATGCATATAATGACATAGCAATGTTAAGATCTTGTATGATTTAAATTTCAGCATTCATTCAAAAATTCTCATTAATTTCGTATCGAATGTAGGCCATTTTTGATAAAACATTACAAGAAAAAAAAGCATAATTTTTCATACATAATAATAGCGATAAAAAAAATGCATCTTAATCTTATACCTAGTAATTAACAACCAGTTTCTTAAAACTAAGATCTATTAAAAAAACGCATTTCATAATGCAATTCATATTTATACGTATAGACAAACAATAGCACAACTTATTTTATCTAGCGCCTGATGACGAGTGACTTAGCACTCGGTGCCACAGGTTTCGGGTTCGAGTTCCAGCGGTGCCAAGGATGCTTGTAGTGGTTCGGAATCCACTTTAAACTTTAGGTCCCAGTCTAATATGACTGTTGAGAGTACGGCCAACAACCCTACCCAGTAAAAAGAAAACATCTTTTGTCTCCAAATCTGCCAATAAACCTGCAATTGTTACTAAAAGTGACATTGCAAAAAAAAAATAGGTTACAAAAGATCGACTATATTCATGCAAGATAATATAGAATACCGATTATGGTAATCTAAAATAGGCTGAGACTAAATAACTTCAAAATGTGTTATCTCACGGAAGAATGCTTTGTTGACACAACAAAGAACAGCTGGTCTAAAATAAATTAATAACCTTACCCTAATGACCTTCAACAGTGAAGAAAAGGTGTTCCCATTTTTTCGTCACAAAGTTCACAAATGCACTGCGGATCTATCTATCCCTAGGGCTGGGAACATGCCCAGTTTAAATATCGCAGCATCTCCTTATCTCTGACAACATCTGGGCAAGAATATTTACCGAAGGGATCATCTACTCCGAAAATGACAGGGATAGTCTACTTTGCAACTACGAGGTCAGAATAACCTTAATACTTGTAGGCGAGAAGATCTGTAGCATGAGTGTTGAAAATTCAATCCACGGATGAGCCAAATGCTCTAAAATTGGCGGTGTCGCGAAATGCATTCGTGATACGATTTCTTCAAGCATTTTAAATCTTTTCGGGAACGTTAATGCATAGGTGTATGTTTCCTTTTTTTCTAATAACAATAAATCTAACAGGAAAAAAAATTTAATGGTTTAAAATCATTACACAGTTTCTCAATATACTCATCATCTGTCTTCGTCAGTAATTGTTTTAAAAATGTTTTAACATTATTCTGAAAAGGTTTATATCATAAACAGATAATAAAATACTCCATATTGTCATGATAAAAATTACGTTGGACGAATTCGTTACTTTTTTTTTAAAAAATAGTAAAAATCTGGTAAATGTATGAAATCTTTTAATTAATCATTTATTTACCATAAGCTCAAAGATTACATATATAGATATAATTCATTTGCTTACGTATTTTTATAATTTTTACTAGTTCAAATAAACTTTACAATTACATATAGTCTATCTGAACCAGTTGGTTTGGTTTGTCGCTCTACGGTCATTTTGTGCACACTTTAGGTTAATTAGACCGGAACCTACAGTTTAACGTGGTTCCTAACCACTCACAAACATCCATGTTACCTCCAGGATTCGAACCTGAAGTCTGTGGTACCAAACGCAGGCCCCATATTTAATAAATGCGCATGAGAAATATGACGACTTTTTGTGTAACCATGTATATTCCAGTATTCAAAAACCCCGCATTGCCAATATTTTTTTTTTGTTCCAATGCAGCTGGCAAACACTTAGACAACTTGGTCTTGGATGACTTAAGGCAAGCGCTGCACAGACGTTACTCACTTTGCATTACCCAGAGGACGCGTGTAACTTGAAGATAAGCCACTGACGCAGAGTAATAATGTCCCGCAACGCTCTACGATCCTATTAGGACCGAGACCTACGGTTTAAAGTGGATTCCCAACCACTACAAACATCCATGGCCCCGCCGGGACTCGAACCCGAAACCTGTGGTACCGAGCGCCAGTCACTCGGCCATTCAGGCCCCTGCATTGCCAATATACCTAAACAAAAGCATTTATTCTCGCAGAAAAGTAAAATAAATTGTATATTAATGATTTCTGTGCACCAGCTTAAAAATAGTAAAGCTACATGATTACATGACTGATAAAATGCAATTCATTCACAAGAATATAATTCAATTATATGCAACAGAACTTTTTCGTAACGTTTTTTTTTTTTTTTTTTTTGCTTTCAACAATAATATCCCAATAGATACAGAAATACATTTATGTTTTTTCGTATAATGATTATAATTCTCTTTGACCTTTTAATTCAGAAATTAAATAATGTCGTACTTGAATGCTGTATTATAGTGATTTATTTGTTTTTCTTTTGCAAGAATCACGTGTTTCCAGGAAAAAATGCTTAAAATATTTTCGAAAGGTATTCGATAAAGATCTGTACTAATGGAAAAATTATTGGGCTATTTTGAAATCCAAACAATGCTTCTGTTATCCATGTATGTTAAGAAATAAATACTCTAAATATTAATACACTCTTACTACATTTAAAAAAAATGGAGGGAAAAGTTTAGAGGAAAAAAAAAAAAAATTTCATGTATACATTAAATAAATTTTGAGAATGACTGTCATTTACATTTTTACAAAAAAATTAAGTACTCACAAAAACAGACTTTTCGCAATATTTTTTCAATGCAATGGATTTAAATTTTTTTTCCA
The DNA here is from genome assembly GCA_021605095.1 of Caerostris extrusa. Taxonomy (NCBI): domain Eukaryota; kingdom Metazoa; phylum Arthropoda; class Arachnida; order Araneae; family Araneidae; genus Caerostris; species Caerostris extrusa. Next base: position 35,471 of record BPLR01005320.1, on the reverse strand, counting down.
AGATTAAATTCTCGTTAAATATAATTAGTAATTGTTGCAGTAAAAAACAATATATAACATTATTATTTTCATTTCATTTTCGTGCAGTGTTTATGCTTTGTATAAGTGTTTATTTCCTTGGCACTAAAGGCATTCGAATTTAAAACAAAGAAAAATAATGCATTAGCTTCATTTAAAATTTTTCTCAGCAAAGACCATTAGCAGCCTGATGGACAATTGACTAGCACTTTGGCTTTTGGTACCACAGGCTTCAGATTCAAACCCTGGTGGTGGCATAGATGATTATGAGTGGTTCGGAATCCACACTAAACTGTAGATGCCTGTCTAATTAGCCTAAAGTGTGCACAAAATGACCGTAGAGCGACAAACCAACTCAGTAAAAACCATTAGCAAATTTCATTCTTACAATTTTTTTTTTTTTTTTATTAATCTAAGTCAATCTAATCGAATATATTAAAAAGGGTTTGATATACAGGTAGATAGCAACATCTAGACTAAGTCAAGAACAAGGCCAAGCAGGTAGATAGCAACATGTCCAAGAACCCGTGTGGTCTCATGGAAGGGGTAAAATGGGGGCAGCTACTGTTGCGATAGAGCATCCGTAGATAGAAGTCTGACTTGGCTCCATGATGCTGTTAACTAGGGCGGAACTTTCAAGGTGGCCTTTTATATCGATACTACCCCGCATTTGGTATTGTAGGGGGATAAAACCCTGAAAACTCCCACCAGGTAGTCTGACTCACGAGGCAAGATGCTGAACATCACAAATGCCATCTTTTTTTGAAACAGTGTCTACAATAAAGCCGCCAGCGGATTGAACCTCCGTCTTAATGTTCACCAGCGGTAAAAAAAAAAAAAACATTGCCACTGAGCCACGAGTCAGGCATTAAAAGAGTACTTAAGTTATTTATTTTTATATCAACATTGATATTATATCATTACTATATATGCTTTTCTCCAGAACTATATAAACATTGATATTATATCATTACTATATGCTAATATCAACATTGATACCAAGAACTTAATAGAACACTTGTCGTCAATATAAAAAAAAATTATGAATAAAATCATTACTAATTAAAAAAAAAAAAAAAAAATTAGACAATACGAAGACTGCATGTTCCCACGAAATGGCTTCTTTCATTAGAATTTTCTTGAAAAATGTCCTCAAGATATGCTTCCAAGACAAAACACAAGTTTCAACAACACTCAAACTGAAAAAATCATTACTCAATTAACTTCCTGCCACCGCCATTAGAAGCCGGATCCAAAACCCTCCGCCACTATACAAGCACTTCCCAATTACTGCTACCAACAAAAGAACTTTTTTAAATTCTTTTTATTTTTTATCAATGCTTCGAAACTATACAATTCACGCGATTCTTTGGTATCAAAAGACAGCAGTATCCGGATTACGTTCACAGTCTGAGAATTCTGCAAAACAAAAAAGTGGCAAGTTGTGGGTTCGATACCTGGAGAAAGTTTAAAAGCGAGACGAATGGACAATGGCTTCGGGGCAGATTGTTGAACAAAACGATAGGCGCCTCCCGTGGGGTTTGATCCGCTTGTCTATGTGTTCAGCAGAGCTTGAAAGTTGTAAATGCTTTTGTGAAATCCGTCGCGCGTTTTTCGCTGAGGTATTTGGGAAACGATCGTCACGCTCGCCGTGCTTTATGGTGTGTTTCGAAAACGAAAGGGAATCACAAAAAAATGCCATGCAACAGCTGCTAATGAAGTGAAATGAGTTTTATGAAGCATAAAATATGTGGATGACATTAGTTCTTACTTTAGTCTCGCATTCTCTTTTTCTTTTATACATCAGACAGGGTCTGAATGGCCGTGTGTCTAGCGCTCGGTGGCGGTTGCTGCCACAAGTTTCGGGATTCCGGCGGTGCCATGGATGTTTGTAGTGGTTCGAAATCCACTTTAAACCGTAGATACCGGTCTAAAGTGACTAAGCCTCAAGACAAAGCTCTACAATCACTCTTCAACCCTCGTGGTTCCTCGCTAAAGTGAAGCTGAATATTACATTTAGCCATGGCCAGTCGCCTTTCGACCTGGTTCAGGCATTTTCCTGCACCTGAGGGATTAGTAACAACACCAACAACATATATCAGAGACCTTTTGAACAAGGAACATCACAAAAAAATGTATGTGGTGTATAGGTTTGGTTTGTCGCTCTACTGTCATTTTGTGCACACTTTGGGCTAATTAAACCGAGACCTATAATTTAACGTGGATTCCGAACTACTAACATGCATCCATGGCACCACCAGGATTTCAAACTGAAGCCTGTGGTACCAAAGGCCAGAGCGCTAGCCAACTGGCCATCAGGCAGCGTATGTCGTGTATAATGGTGCAGCTTATTATACCGGCATAGACAGAGAGATTTGATTTGCTTTGTCACTCTACGGTTATTTTGTACACACCTTAGGCTAATTAGACCTGTACCTACAGTTTAACGTTAGACAGAGAGAGGAGTATATTTAATTCCAAGAGGACCAACAGAAGTAACTATCTCATATTTGTGTGTTATGCCTGAAAAAACAAGAAAACTCCCACTAGATAGAACTATTATCATTAAGAGCAAGCTGTTACTATCTCTGCTGAATCTCCTCATTTTTGAAAGCAATGATTACATCGTACTCTTCCTATATATTCATGCTAGCAATCTTTCACTCTCTGACGTTTTGATACAATAAATTATGCACAAGCAGACAGAAGACGATCAACTGTTGTTTTGCCGGTGATCTTTTTTTTGCTATGTAACATTTAAACTTTAAAAAATCTCATTTTTAAAATTGCAATACGTATAACAAAATAGCTGTATTTAAATGACAGATATATTTACTCATTTAACTCGCAAATTCACCCGAATTCTTTCAGCTTGAGCTTATCTATATGAGAATTTTTAAAATAATGTTTATGAATGCTAGGTACTTTGATCCGAGATCATTCACTACTAAAAAGGCGATGAATGTAGCAGATTCAACGTTATACAGGATGCCAACCACATTGACCCCACACTGTACAAACATAACTTTTTAATGACAACACACACCGAAATGGCATCTGGAGGTTTCGCATCCTCCTTTCCTCCTCTTCTAAACCAAAGAGAACCAACGTGTTAATTAGCCTCACCCCTGCTAAGACATTTGAACTATTGGTTCAGTTTTACTTGTTGGATTTTGAACTGAATTTCCATGGATTTGCAGATAAAATCGCAGAATAGGGGGCCGTTGAGATTTGGCGTTAAAAAAAAATTATTTTTGCCAAAGTCCGCCAAATAACGGGTCGCGATTGTAAGTGAAGTGAATTGTCAGCAGTACAAGAAACCCTAGTTACCACATTATGGCAACTTATCGCTGAGTTGGCGCCACAGAAAAAGTCGCCAAAACCTGTAATTCGTGGTATGTAACGTAACGGCTGATGTTTAGTTGGCTTACCGAGGGTAATACCCGTACCTCCATATCAGTAATTACTATGTTTACACAATTTAAAACCAAAATTTAAGAATTATAAAAAGAAAAAAAAATTTATAGAGCACATGCACTGTAAGGATCAAAAAGAAATAATTATTCGTGAAGTATTGTAGAACAAAAAAGATATTCAGATAAAAAAAAAAATCAATAGAATCGAATATTATAACTTTAACATGAATGCAAATAAAATAATTTATTTAGTATTTAGTGACACTTAATGATAAATACTAATGGAATAAATAACGCATGATTAAATAACTTGCATGCTTTTTTTTTTTTTTTTTGGCAGCTCTTACGTAAATCACAGTCTTAAATCACAGTAGTGCATCTTTACTATAAACAGTTCTGAATAAATACAGAAATAAATGCATTTAATGAATGCATGCCCTATGCTAGGATGAATAGCTTTTGCTCATTAACGTGATCTTCATTTCGTAATTGAAAGGGTTTAATGAACCAATTCTTGCAATACTAATTGCTTTCTATTTAAACATTTTTCAAAAGACTGGTTTTAGAAATAGAAAAAATTAAATACTTTGCTATAGAGAAATTGTTTATTGTCGAGAAACGAATCACGAGAAAAAAAAAAGAAACCGAATTTAAAAATTGATAAAATAATCATTTTAATTAAATTCTAAATAGAAAAAAACATTTCACTTGATTAAATTTTATTATTATTATTATTATGTCATTGTTTTGCTTTATTTCAAATTGTTTACGCTGCCAAATTTTTAGTATAAATTATTGCTTCTTATAAATATAATATTTTCATTTTCTTTTTCTTCTTTTCAATCATTAAAGAACTTTTTTACAAGTTTTTTGCCTACATAGAATAAACTCAACAGTAAGAGACAAAGTACTAGACCAAGTCCAAGAACCCATGTGGTTAATGAAGGAAAAGGGGCAGCTTCTGTTGTGATGGAGCACCCGCATGTCGAAGTCTGACTTGATTCCGAGTAGCTGAAGAATTAAAGCAGTGCCTCGCGGGAGGACTTTCAGGGAATTTAGTCTGCATTTGCATATTGTATGGGTGAAAACCGGAAAACTCCCACCAAGTAGTCCGATTCACGAGGCAAAAGGCTGAACATCCCAAACACCATGGATTCTCCTCATTTTTTGGAACAGTGTCTAGAACAAAGACATCAGCGGATTGAACCTCCCCTCTAATGTTCACCAGCGGCGCACTGAGCCACGAGTCGGGCAGCAAAAAAAGGTAATATTTGTAAACATTTATATAAAATTTTACCCCAAAAATATAAAAGAACTAAATATACAAACATTATTTCTCCATACAAAGTAAGTTATTTGATGTGGTACTAGTTATAGCTATTTACCTCTAGTTGTATTGAGGTAAATAAAAAACAATACATTTCAAATATTTTTTAAGTCACGCATTTTTCCATTGATTGGTGTTTGTTAAACTAACTTTTCACAAATGAATTCTATTTTTAAATTTATATAACTCTAAATTAAAATTTCTTTCTTTCTAAATCATACTATTTTTCCAAATCCAATATCATAGATTCTATTGACATAGTCTATAGTAAATATTTACTATTCTAATTTCCATGGGGGAAAAATTAGTAAGCAAATTTGTCTGAATGAATTATTGAGATTTAATGGTGGTGTATAGGTCAAAAAAATTATTTCAACTCTTTATTTCTTCTTTCTTGAACCATTTATGGAACAAGCCTTAGACAAGCAAGAATTGTAAAAAAAAGATCTGCCTGAAGGATCAGTATTTGCGTCAGATCTCAACTAGTTTTGTGGAAGAAAAATTGCATTGAACTTTCCGAATGGACAAATGGCTATTGCTCTAATTCCGGTCGACATTTTAGATCAACGAAATGAAAAATGTTCTTGTTTCTACTCGACATGATACACTGTTGCGGAAGAAGATCGTAAAATATTTTTTTCCCTACACAGCGAACGGAAGAATCCTATGGGAATCCAGTAAGAAAAATGAACTCGAAATACTCTTATATCTCAATTTCATTTCATTCACATAAATATTTTCATTTATATAGAACAAAAATGGTTTTTCTTGAAACATTTATCACTTAACTAATGGAGATATTTTTACTTCTTGACGCAATAGAATGCATTTTAGTAGACAAAGCGTCCTTTTAATACTTTTACACTATTTGTAAGCAATTTATAATTTTAAACCAGATTTGCTTGGTTTTAAGTAATATAATACTTTAAATTTCGATAACTTTTAATTGAGGAAAATTGAAAATGTAAAAATAATAAATAAATTAGTAGTTTAAAAATTTATATTATTTCTAATGCTATAATAGAAATCATAAAACGCTCTTTCCCATCATATTCATCATTTCTCACCATCAATTTCAATCTTTCCATCATATTCACCATTTTTCAATATCAATTTCAATCTTTCTCATCATATTCACCATTTTTAAATATCAATTTCAATCTTTCATCATATTCACCATTTTTCAACATCAATTTCAATCTTTTTCAATCATATTCATCCTTTTTTTCAATATCAATTTCATCTTTCTCATCATTTCATTTTCAACATCAATTTCATTCTTTCCCATCATATTCACCATTTTTCAACATCAATTTCAATCTTTCCAATCATATTCACCATTTTTTAACATCAATTTCATTCTTTCCCATTTTCAACAGCAATCTTTCCATATTCACCATTTTTCAACATCAGTTTCAATCTTTCATCATATTCACCATTTTTCAACAGCAATTCATATTCATCCTTTTTCAATATCAATTTCAATTTTCTCATCATTTCATTTTTCAACATCAATTTCATTCTTTCCCATCATATTTTTTCACCATTTTTTCCAATCATATTCATCCTTTTTCAATATCTTTCCAATCATTTTTCATTCATCATATTCACTTTTTCAACATCAATTTCTTTCCAATCATATTCATCCTTTTCAATATCAATTTTTTCCATCATTTCATTTTTCAACATCAATTTTTCATCATATTCACAGCAATCAATTTCAATTTTCCAATTTCCCATTTTTCAACATCATTTCATTCTTTCCCCATCATTTTTTTTTCAACAGCAATTTCATTCTTTCCCATCATATTCACCATTTTTCAACATCAGTTTCAATCATCATATTCACCATTTTTCAACAGCAATTTCAATCTTTCCAATCATATTCACCATTTTTCAACATCAATTTCAATCTTTCCAATCATATTCACCATTTTTCAACATCAATTTCATTCTTTCCCATCATATTCACCATTTTTCAACATCAGTTTCATTTCCACTCTTATTCACCATTTTTCAACAGCAATTCATTCTTTCCCATCATATTCACCATTTTTCAACAGCAATTTCAATCTTTCCTTTCATATTCTCAATTTTATTACATTCATATAAATATTTTCATTTATATAGAACAAAAAATGGTTTTTCTTGAAACATTTATCACTTAAGTAATTTAAGAGATATTTTTTACTTCTTGATGAGAAGGAAGACATTTTAGTGGATAAAGAATTTAGAACAAGGAACAATTAGGACAACTTTTAGAATTATAAATTGTTAGAAAATATAAAACCAGATTTGCTTTGTTTTAGGTAAACATAATACACGAAATTTCGTTAATTTTTTTCTAAGGAAAACTGAAAATGTAAGATTAGAAATAAATTAGTAGTTTAAAAAGTCATATTTATGATTTTAGGGCGAAATTTTAATGCAGAAATAAAAATCATAAAACTCTATTTCCCATCATATTCATTAAAGTATTATTTCATTATTTGTGCAAATATACAAGTTTTTCAACATCAATTTCTATTGCTCTATCTTATTTCAGTTTTTAAATAATTCAATTCAGTCTTTCAATATTTTTTTCAATGCAGAGTATTTTTAAAATGTATGAATTTTTAAAATATGCATAAAAGTAGATTTTTATAATAAACAGTAAAGCATTGATATTATTATAAAAGCAGTTTGTTACGAAAAAGTGATAATATTGAAAATCAAGAATTACAAAACATTGTTATTATATTTTAATAAATTGAATTGTATTGTTAATATATATAAACACTATAAATATACACCACAATATGTTAAATAACAGTTTTTATTTAATTAAAAATAACTAATAAAACAATTTTCGTACGCATCAGATTAATAAAATGATAGATTCTATGATGAACTAAGGTTTAAACTTAGAAAATACAAAAGAACGTATGTGTTTTGCTTTATAGATAGGAAAAAAAGTATATATTTTAGTTAAATAATGCTATAATAATCATACTGTTTCTAGCCATCAAGGCATGGGATAAAAAAATTTTGTCCATATTTTCATACAAAAAAAAAATCAGAAGAATCATCCACAATGTTTTCAACCAAGGTAAAAAATTATATATTTTTTTAAATTCCTAAGTATTTTAAAACAAAAAATTTTTTTGTTACAGAAATCTATTATATGAAATTAAATTTTTAAATTTATTTAAGGTTTGTGATAAAAGATTAGGATTATCATTAAAAGTCAATCTCGTCTTTTCTAAAAAAACACCTTGCAAACTTTACTTCCGTACGATTTTACAATTAAAATATCTCAAAAGTATCTGCCTAATATTAATATAATAAAATAATATTCTCTGAATTTAATTTTAGTTCTTAAAGTATTGAGTATAGTTTTAAAAATAGGCTTATCTTCGAAATAATTTTATATAGTGTATAGAATTTTTGACATGCTATCGTCATAGAAATTCCATGACCTCGAACATAATTTCCTCAAAAAACATCAGAACTTATCTTCAAACGTCATTTATACTGGAATGCTGCAATATGTTTTTGCAATTCCTAACTTGCAACATCATGGTCTTCGTAACTTATAATTGTGTACAGAAATTTCAAATTTCTTCGCTTGGTATCTCACACCACAGAAGAAAAATTATCTGTACGCTATAAATTTCTTAATAAGTAAAATACGCTATTTTTTTTTCTTTTTCATAAAGCAGGAAATATCTTTAAAATCGTAGAAATAATGCGCGTAATATCGTACCACGAGAACAGACTTGACACCCATCACCAAAACTATTAATACAGGTTTTACTTTATAGGTGAGTTATGGTTTTGATGTAAATGTAAACAACAACACATGTATAAAAATATGTCTATCGCTTTATTTGATGGCACTTTTTTAACTGATATTATTATATCGAATGATAATGCTTTTAAAGATCATTAATTGATATTAAATTCTTCTACGAAGTTATTTAAGCAAATTTTTACAAAGAACTGTAAATATTTAATAAAACACAAATTGCCAACAACGAAATTTTTCTACTTTTAAATTGTAAATATGATTTCACCAATTTTTTTTATTTTAATTTATTTAATTAATTTTTTAATTAATTTATTTAATTATTAATTTTTTAAATTAATTTATTTAATTAAATTTCATTATTTTTAATTTATTAATTTAATTCAATTCAATTATTAATTTCATTATTTAGTTTTTATATTATTTATATTAACATTATATTTATTTAATTTTGAATTTTTTATGAAATTCAAGTATGAATTTCATTATTTTTAATTTATTTAATTAATTCAATTTAATTATGAATTTCATTATTTTTAATGCATTTAATGAAACTGAATTATTTTTAATTATTGATCGTGAAAAAAGAAAATAATTTAGACTACAAATTGTAACAATCACGTAATATTTCTGTAGCAATTAATATTAATATAATACAATGGTTTTTTACTGTTTATAAAAGTTATAAAAAACCATCAATTCGATCAATTTAAAGTGCACAATCAATTTTCATTTGTTTTTCAAATATATATAACAATAAATAGCTATATATATATATATATATAAATATATATATATATATATATATATAAATATATATAGTTCAATAGCTATCCTTAAACACATGCTATTTAAAATGTTTTAGACAAACAATTTATTTTTTTATTTTATTTATTTTAAAAAATGTTATATATAAAAATATTAATAAAATATATAATAAATAATAAATGTTATATATAAAATATTTATATAAAAATTTTTTTTGCTATTTTTTTTTTATTTTTTAAAAAAATTTTTATTTTATTATTTTAACAAACTGTTTGAAAATAGCAAACTGTTTTTTTTATACAAACTGCTTTAAATAACAATCTAACTTAAACGTTAATAACGCCTACTAGCAACGTGAGCATTTCAGTTCTAATTCATAGTCAAATCACACAACGAATTCAAGCCATTAAATATCAAAAACTATGTGCATAGGTATTTAGCTTCTCATAAGTCCATTAAAGCTCGCAGCCCCGCAAATCCCACGGTGAGAAGAAAACATTACAAAGTTCCCAAAAATGAATAATTCAACAAAACAAAAAAATATTCCACCTACTACTACATACCTCCTTGGTCGTGAAAGAACTGAAACGAGCCTTCACAGCCGCGGCTATCTTCATCTTCCATCGATTAATCTTAATCGAATCCAAAAAAAAGGCTTAAAAAGGTATTCCAAAAAGAATTAAACCAAACGATATTATTCCCTCACGTGCGGCAAATAAATTGGGGTTTATTTTTTTCAGAACGAAAATGGTACTCGAGCGTGTAGAACGCTCGAAAGTGAAATGGCAAAACTGCGAATCAATTCTGCGAGTTCAGCCCGCTTGAACGAGGAAGAAACCGGCAAAAAAAAAAAAAAATAATGTCAAGGTTAGAACTAAAAAGAACTCTTTTATGAACAAAAATAATAAAAACTATTTAACACACGTTTTATAGAAGGAAAAGGCTCTCGCTTCTATGGAACCGGTTGAAGCAGTAATCGTTTAATAGGCTCTTGGTGAATTGATGGCATCGTTTCGTAGTGGAAGATACTACACTTAATCATTTATACGGATGCTTACGGTGTATACAGGAAATTCTTATCATCAAATGGCTTATTTTATTGATGGTAAACATTAATTTATTAACAAACGCGAGTGAGTTATTGTGCATGAAATACGAGATGATCTTAAGCAGAGGGATTAAAATTGTTTTGGAGATCGACAAATGAATGCTGATGTCCATTAGATCAGGTTTATAGTAGGCTTTTGATAGGATTAAGGTTGATGACTTTTAGATGGTCTTAACGAAATGGGCTTATAATTATTTTATTTGATATATTTGCCATTCATCACTGAAAGTTCTTAAGTAGTGTAATGTTAGACACTTTAATGAAAAATAACTTATTAATATGTCGTAAAAATGTTCTTTATAATGTTCCTGGTATTTTAACACTATTTTCAATATTAACCCTTTGCACTCGAATTTTTTTCATTCGTATTACCAGCAACTCGAAGCGATTTTAGTGAAAAGGTCATATTCACATGGAAGTTGGATATACGCATTTAAAGAAACGCATCATTTATATTGTTACTTGCATTGTCTAAGTAGCGGAGTCCTCGAGCTTGAAGACAAATTTTAAATGGCTCCGCTCCGGAGCTCTCGAGTGCAAAGGGTTAACAATTTATAGAGTTAATTAAATTTGAAATTTATAACACAGCATATTTCAGAATAAAATCTTACATATCTTAATATATTTTTGGAATAAAATCAACTTTAAACCCTAGATCTCGGTCTAATATGACTGCAGAGCGTTGGGTGTTAGGCAGACAACTCTACCCTGTAAAAGAAGTATAAATTCTGTTTAGAAATCTGTAAGTAGATAGAAGGCCTTTGACCACCCCATGAGGATGTTGCGCCATTGATTATGATGATGATGATTTTGGAATAAAAAAATAATTTTCAAAAAACAAAATATTAAAATTTTTTAAAGTTTATCATATACTTCGACGGTTTCTTAGAAGCTGAAAGATTCTTGAAAAATATATTTTCACAAAAAAAAAAAAATCCCAAATTATCTTTTAGAACAGGGCTGTACAATTTGTGGACCGCATGTGGCACAGTATCGTTGTAAATGCTGCTCAACAACAACAACAAAAAAAAACAGCAAATTTCTTTTAAAAGGATGCCATTTACACATACTCATATGTTTCATTTTTATTTCAAATTTACATAAAAATATAAACAACAAAGTTATATTTTTATTTAAATATTTAATTACACTTTATGTCCTCCGAAAAAAAAAAAATATTCAATTAATTAATTTAATAAAAATAGATTAATAAAACAATATTGATTAATAAATAAGATAGATAATTAATATAGATAAATTAAATAATTTAATTAAAATATTTCATGAATCTCCTTGAAATAAAAATATTTTCAAAATATTTCTTTTTTTTGCGTGTTAAAACTTCTGAAACTGCTCTATGAATAAAAGACACCCTTTTTTTATCAAAAAATAAATAATTATACAATATTCTTAATAATTTTAATTATTTGGTGAATATCTGAGATCAGTAAAGTTGTAATCTTTAATTTATCAATAAAACTGATGGACGTTTTCAAGTGTAAAAATATTTACGAGCTTGTTGACATGCAAGACATTTTGAAAGGCACGCAAAATAACGGCGAGCGATCAGACGTAGCTGCTTCTTAGATGTAGTTCAACAATTCGACCCACACGTTCCCGTCAAAGAAACATTCAGAAGCAGGTACTCATTACAAGCTCTCAAAAGCAATCCGAGAACGAAATTGACTCGAAGATGCAGGTTCGATCTGTCTAAATTTAGTCGGGATGCGCCCTGGGAGGTAAAAAGCAGAATTTCCCGCGTCCCCGGTTTTATTGTCGAGCGATTTAAAAAAATACTTTGTACCGAGTCGCTAGAAGAGACGAGAGAAACCCAAAATAAAAAGCCCAGACAAAAACGACTTCCGTGTCAACAACACACCAGAGAATGCTGTCTCGCATCCATCCGAACCAGTCGGCGAACGAATACGAATTGTTTCTCGCTTTCAAGAGAATGCATTCAGTTCCAAAACATTTGGAGAAGGGTTTTTTACTAAGAAACGAAGACTCAATTTTTTTTTAAACATTAGTGGGCTTTGTGTTCTACTTATGCTACTTAAAATTGTACAACAACACCACACAAATATACCATAAATATAACATGAATTTTATAATAATTATAGAAAATTTTAACTTCATCAAAAAATATTTACAAATACATATTGCCCATATTGCCATACATAGGTTAGATGATTAAATCACTTTTTCTTTTTTATTTTGTAAGCAAAATCAATTATGGATAAAGTTTATTGCTATTTTGCCAATTAATTTACCTGATAACTTATTTAAAAAAAAGACTGTCTATTTGATAAATTCCGATAAATATGAAAATGATGTGTTAATTCAATTATAATTAATTTTGAAATAATAAACACTTCTTAAGAAGACACCCTATATAAGGACTTTTAATGCTACAAGTATTATTTTGAAATACAAGGTGATTATAATTAAAATCCACTTTCAAAATACTGTAAAAAAGAACCACTCGTCACAATGAGTTCAAATTTGAACTGTAGATATCTGAAGAAAGCGGAAACGGTATGGCATCAAAATAGTTCCACCGATTTTCCCCATCAATTTCTTATGACCTTGCCATGGTGGATGGACTTTTTCCAATAACAGTGCCACAATTGTTGAATGACTAATGTGCAACTCATGCCAAATACGTTGCCATTTCGATTCAAAATATCACTGCCAGCGAATTCACTTTCTTTATGCCGCTTACAGCGCCATATATTAACTTTTTGACTTTGGAACTTTTTTTTTGATTTATTAGATGCTGCACCGTTTCCCTCTTCTTCAGTATCCTCAGTTCAAATTTGAACTCATTGCGACAGAGTGTTTCTTTTTTTTTTTTTTACAATATTTTGAAAGTGGGATTTTAATTATAATCACCCTGTATATTAAAAGCATGTACAATTACCGTCGATGAGGGCAGTCCTCCCGCAAAGCAATGGCTTTGCGGGAGGACTTATAGGGTAAGTGCACATATTTGCGTCGTATGGGATAAAACTCAAAAAGACGTCATATAGGCAACCTGTTTATCGATGTGAGAAGTTATAATTCTCCTCGTTCCTGCGTCGTGTTAATATGGGTATCTATTGTGTCAATATGGCAATATGTATTTGTAAATATTTTTTGATTAAGGGTAAAATTTTCTATAATTATTACATGATTCATGTGTTATGTTTATGGCAAATTTTTGTATGGTGTGGTTATACATTTTTAAACTTTAAATTCTTATAAATATACAATAACTCATACCAAAAAAAAAAAATCACACTAAACCGTCTTCCCAACATATGCATTAACCAGTAAGAATTTCGTAATAATTTATTTAATAACATACCAAAAAAATCCACAATAACCCATACCATATATAAACTCACAGGTTCGAATGAATTCAGAGACATATACAGGATGAATAAGGAAACACATACACATGAAATAAATCTAAAGCATTTTAAAATATAAATAAAAATTCGTTTATTAATTTTTACAAATTTAATATTTAAAAATACGTCATACAAATTACGTCAGTACAAAGTATTTCAAATAAGCCATTATATAATATATATATACATACACTGCAATCACAATTAATAAAAACATATGAATCACATATCTCAGATAAATGCAGGTGGCATGGTCTGTCCACTCAAACCCATTCCTAATAACACCAACTACAACTGACAAAGTGGGGCTTTTCCAAAATTAAAGATACTCACTATTGTTGATGATTTCAACAGGCAGCATGGAAACATAGGCGCATCGTGGCGAATGGAGCCCAGCACTACAGTCCAAAGTTGAAGAAAATTTTACCTTAATCGAAAATATTTAGAAACACATATTGCCCATGTTGACCCGATACCTGGAAGAAGCGACTGCAATAGAAGCCACCAGTGTATTTAAACCCGAGTCTTTCTGCACGCTAGCTGTGCATATTAAAACTGATCTGAGAGTGAGGCTTCTAAAAACATTCAATGCATTTTGTAACTACGACTATAACAAAAAAAACACAACAATTTATATCCTACAAATAAATTCTACAATTTTTTACAGTCTGATTTTTCACTTATGAGTAAGTTGTAGTTCGCGCTTCCTAATGCATGAGATTGCGAGTTTGACTTTTGTGGTACGTGTGCTGAAGTTTGCTATTTTAAAAAATTATAACACAGATTGTGATTAAAGTCCCGCGATCATTTGGTTCTCCGAGCATTTTTTACTGTTCTGGGGGGGTTGATCCCTCAAAACGACATGACGAAATGTGGGACATTAGCTCTGGATCATCTATTCCCGTAACGCTTAATACCATTTACTGTTCTAAGTACAACACTGACACCCATGCCAGGTAGTTTCTAATAACATAGAGATGACGACAACTAAGCTAGTTCATGCAAGGACAGTGGATGCGATATGTTGGGGAAAAAAAAAAAGGTTAAGTAAAATAATAATCTCCCTAAGTTAAATCATATTCTACACATTTTATTTTAAAGTAATTGCATAAATAACATTATTCATTTAAAATTTTCTGTTATTTTAAATTTGTGATAATTCTTTTCTTATTCATCAAAATATTACATTACTATGCGCAAAACTTTGGCGGAAATCATATAATATCTAAACAAATATAAAGTTCAGTTCATTGATCGTGTAAAACAATCGATAAACGTAAAGTTCGAATGGTAATGATTTTTTTTTTTCGTAGATTATGATTCAAACATATTCAACATTAAACAAAAAAAAAAAATAAATAAACGCAAAGCTGGAATGATATGATTTTTTAGTGGATTATGTTCAAAATTATTGTATGTAAATAAATAAATAAACAAAGCTCGAATGAAAATGATTTTTTTAAAAAATTATTTAAATTTTCGTTTCAAACATATTCTATGTTAAAAAAAAAATTATATTCTCTAAACAAAAAAAATTTCATCGAATTTTTTTAAGATCTATATATGTCAAGGGCAAAACTTTAAAAGTTTTTTCATGTAATTCACATTTTACGTAAATTTAAATTTTGGCCATTTCGTAATATTTTTTGCTATTGACCCAATTTCTCGTAAGTTATAAATAAGACTTTAAATTCCAAAATGAGCTGAAGAATTGTATATCGGATGTCGTGAGATGAATAAATAATTAGTACAAACTTTCATCGTAAAGTTCAAACGCTGCTTATAAATTCAAGGTGACAGAAAAATAAACCACAAAACAAATGAAGTTTGCTCTATTTGTGAAACATTGTCAGATAAAGTGTGCTATATTTTTTTCTGACTTGAGTAAAATTATTTCGCAGTAATTTACATTATCCAACAGCGTGTGTCTGCCAGTTATAATAAAATTAAGTGGACAGAGACTTCTAAACAAACTATACATACAGTATATTCACATGCACACGGCTCTGAATTTGGTTTGGTTTGCCGCTCTGCTTTCATTTTTAAAGTGCACACTTTAGGCTAATTAGACTGGGACCTACAGTTTAACGTGGATTCCGAACTACTCACAAACATCCATGTCACCGTCAGGATCGATTTACCTGAAAAGCTTTTGGTACCAAAGGCCAGAGCACTAGCCAATTGGCCGCCAGGCCGCTCAACATTTTGATGCAAGTAAAACATTTCGCAGAGGAGTGCATGAAAATGTTCTGTGTATATTCAGTTTTCAGTAAATTCATGAATTTTCAATTTAAAATTCCGTTTTATGGAATTTCAATTTTATTTTCTTTTTTAGGTTGCCGATTTTTGGCACTGCTCTTGACATCTGTGGGAAATTTGACGTCAAAAGTGTTTATTTTATTATAAATATTTCACGCTTGGTTTTAGCGAGATGCTAAACTCAACTCGTTCCACAACCTCTGTATTCAATAAAATGCGACTTCCGGCTATTCCCAAAACTCAAAAATACCACTCCAGGGACACCGTTTTTGAGTCGATTGAAGACATTCAACTTGAGATGGGAAAGCCCTGCCTATGACTTTAGAGCATGCATTGAGTATTGGGAAAAAAAATGTGATATAAATGCATTTTTCCGTGTCCAATTTAAGAATATTACTTTGAAGGCAATGAAATAAATTTGGAAGAATACATAAAGAGTTTTTGAAAAAAAAAAAATAATTGGTCTTACTTTTCTGGGCACAGATGGGTTTTGCTTAATCAAGACTTTAATCGTACTTGGATATATCAACGAAAATGAGGAGATAACATTTCTTTTAATAGTATCTATCCCGCATTTCCCTGTTGAATGTGGAGAAACTAGGAAAACTTCCCTATGCAACCTGACTGTCGATGAGAGACATTTACACGTGTTCTAACTAATCAGCCATCGAAACTCATCTGTTTTTGAAAACAGGGACGGCAACGGACGTCACAAGCACCTTGTGACACACTTTGCACACTAACTACGTGTGTCACTGCTACAGGCGACGATTTCAACGATGTACTATTCATGTATTAATATAAAATAATCAATTCATTTAAATGCATGAACCTAAAACGAGAAATATGTCCAATGAATTTTTAACTCTCATGTTTTCACGAATAACATAATTCCGATATGCTTCAAACTGTAGAGATTTTAAAATTACCAAAATCACATTAGAAAGACATAATCTATTTTCTAACATGAGTTATTCCATCTAAAGTTCATATTTTTGAAATAGAAAAAAACATTAGAATCTTTTACTCATTTCAAAAACTTTTAGCATAATCTTTTTTCATTTACATTTTTATTAAAAGACAAAGATAAATTTTTAATCAATTTAAGTGAAGCATTTGCACACATTTTAGTGCTCGCAGCTGCGGCGTAGTTGGAGTACAGAAAATCGATCACAATCTTTTTTAGCTGCCCCAGGCTTGAACGTCCTAGAAAAATTTTAAGGAAAGAACTAGCACTCCAAGTAGTCGAATGGACACCAAACTTTCGTCAACTCGTTAATAAGAAGCCTTCTTTTACAGCTTTTTTTTTTTAATTCTTACTTTGATGTTTCTTAAATCCCTTCTCTTTCATCTTATTTCTCTTTTTGCAGTATCGTGTATCTTTTTCAATTGACCATTTATTTGATATTTTTGTTATTTTGCCATTGATTTGGTTGTTACTGACTTCCGTAAGCCTCGTATAATTTCCGTGGCACACGAGGTTTTTTAATCTTCAATAATGGATAAAAAATTTTTTTTTTTTTTTTTGGTAAATTACAATCGCTGCTACTAAATGTTTCTTCTCAATCAAATGATAGATCGGTTACGACTGACTTTATTAACATTTTTTCATAATATTATGTAGCAGATTTAAAAGACTCTTCATTAACATTAATTAAAATTTTTTTAACATTATTTAATTAAAACATTTAATTAAATAATTATTACATATTAATTAATTTTTTAACATTTTTATTTAATTAAAACATTTACTTTAACATTAAAATTTTTTACACTTTTATTTAATTAAAATATTTAATTTACCATTAATTAAATTTTTATATTTTATTTAATTAAAAATATTTAATTTAATATTACATTTTATATTTTTATTTAATTAAAAATTTAATTTAATATTACATTTTTTATTTTTATTTAATTAAAAATATTTTATTTAATATTAATTACATTTTTTACATTTTTATTTAATTAAAAATTTAATTTAACATTAATTAAAATTTTTACATTTTTATTTAATAAAAACATTTAATTTAACATTAATTACATTTTTATTTAATTTAACATTTACATTTTTAAAATTTTTAATTAATTAACACATTTATTTTAGCATTAAATAAATTTTTACTTTTTATATATTTACCACATTTATTTTTAGCATTAAATTTAATAATTTAATTATCTAATTTAACATTAATTAATATTTTTACATTTTATTTAATTACAACATTTAATTTAACTTTTTAGTTTAAAAAATTGTTTAAAAATTTTTGCAAAATACTACTCCGGCAATAGTAAAATAATAGTAATATGGTCCAGAAAAATAACGGGAGTTTTTTTTCAATAAAATATTTTTTAAAGTTGAAAAGAAAACCTAATGCAAATGATAAATTTTGTTTATACAGCGCATTAGTTTTACAATTCACGGATTGTGCTATCATCACAAGAGCAGGAAAATAATTATCTATGCAATAATTTATTCATCAAAATTCATATAATTTTACAAACAATTCAGGTTGATAAGAGTGATGATAAATTATTTCGAGTTTATGATTGTACTAGATTTTTTGAAAATGTTCGGAATTTTAATGTACTCTTTCGCAGATTCCACCAGAAGATTGTGAATCAACTGGATATTTAATTAAACTATATAGCTGTCACAAACACGAAAACAGAATACTATTAATTTATCCATTTAGATTTTCAAACATTGATTTTAAATATTTAAACTTTTTGTAGCTTCTATGAAACATAGTTTAAAATAAAATAATAAACAGTACCTGCATACATATATTCAATAGACAAAACAACGAGCAGACTATTTTCATGCATCAGCAACATGTATAATAAGATGGATTTTTCTTCTTATATAACTCAATAATATTTTTTTTTTTTTTTATTTAAAACAAGAAATTTCAACAATAAATATTAAGAAAATAAAAATTATATTGCATATGACAGTTTAATATATGAAGATTCCAAGCAAACTTGACATCAGAAAAAGTTTTATTTTTTGATAAATTCAAACCTTTTTTTTTTTTTTAATTTCTAAATAAAATGTCTTGAGATTCTGTTGCTATACTTATGCTTCTGTTGAAAATGGTGCTCTTTTCTAAAAACATGGTTCACTTTATCAGACATTGTTTTTTATTTATATATATAAGTTCTTTTATGTAAGTGCAAAAGTGTCTGGAAGTTATCGGATTTATTACAAAATTAAGCGGGGGAAAAAACCATAGAAAAAGATAGAAATAAAATATATGTAGTTACACAGAGATAACAAAGACAACAGAATAGACAGAACACATATAATATATTCCGATACTATCTTGGTTGCTCGTGGTAATCCTAAGTATTGCATGTATCTAAAGAATAATGGAATTCTAAGTAAATTTTCTACAGATTTAACACCATGGTATGAGATTATGTGAAAGATTGTGATAATTAGTAGTCTCTTAATAATTTTCTGAAATTAATAATTTTTCTTGTTTTACAGATGTTTATTATCTCCTTGGATGCTTGGAAATAGATGAAACAAATCGAAAACCGTATGAACGCACTAAAGGATATGTTAACTAGGAGATCCACATTGAAATTTATGCAGTTAATTTCAATAATTATAATGTTTAAATGTTAAAGACATTTTATTTCAACTTCTTTTACATGATTTTATACAAAGATTTATAACTCTAGGAACTCTATTTCTGAAAGTAAGCATTGTTTTTAATGCATCGTTTAATTGCTAGATACAATTTGATGTTTTGTTTTTAGAGAGTTTTTCAGTAATGATTGAATGTCGAAAACTCATTTAAATAAATAATATATAAAACACAATCGTATTTGTATATATTATGAGGCAATCTTTGTACTTTTCATTTTTGGACGAATTGTTTCAATGTTTTAAATATTTTTAGATTTAATTTTTTTTCACCTGTTTTGTTCAGAGCTGTAATGTAATTATCAATATTTTACTAACTTTTAAAGAACGAAATTGTGTAGATAATAAAAGCCTAGAATATGTTCACATTTCATTTTAATGACAATTTTTCTGCAGTTCATGATATACAGTGAGAAATTAATTTCTAATGTGGTGCAATTCATTATTCTGAATTGATTTGATATTAACTAAAATAATACTGACACTTTTATTTTTTTTTTAAATTATCAAACGCATGCAGAACCAAAATGACATTGGAATAAAATACAAATTGCCAGAAATGAAGGCCTTAATTTTTAAATCTGTTTTTTACCAGTCTTGTTATTTTCGATTGATTTAATTTTATCTGCAGTTCCAAAAGAACAACAAACTAATACCAACATCCCCATTACGGTTTTCCTTGAAAATTCAATTACTATTTTAAGTAATCTATTTGCTTTCAACATTACAATCGGACGTCAAATTACCGTACCTTACCGTATGTCAAATTACCGTAGCATTACTGTACCAACACTATTAATTGCCTTGCACAATATTATCAATTACAATATGTTTCATTGTTGGGTTAACTATGTTAAATTCTTGAATTTTTACTTACAGTTCTAAAAGAACACAAACTAATACCAACATCCCTATTACGATCCTTATTCTCCTCAATTACTATTTTAAGTAATCTATTAGATTTCAAATATTATAATCGTTTCAGGTATGTCAAATTACTGTACCTTACCATATGCCAAATTACCATAGCATTACTGTAGCAACACGATTAATTGTTTTGTTCATATTTTCAATTAGAACATGTTTGATTGTTAGGTTGGCTATGTTAAATTTTTGAATCTTCAGATCCCTTGAACAATGAATAACCTAACGTAGACTAGCAAACCTTTAAAAAAAAAATTGCACTGTCAAATGCAATAATCAGTTACGCATCCAGACACGTGCACCCTTTGCCACCAAGTATCATTGTCCGGGTGCAACTGATTGTTTCCGACCACTTTCGAGAAGCGAGACACCCAAAGAATAAGTCGATCCTCGAAGACAAAAGAATGGGCGGGGGTGGGTCGAAGAGGTTACTGACGCTGTCACGATGGAGATTTCTCTCCGACACGGATTTAAGGATATGTGTCATGCCTGTCATCGACTCCAGCCTAGTCGAAGACATTATTTTACTTTTCATGATAAGGGGAACAGAACTTGTTTGAATAAACGAGAAATACAAACTATCGCATTATTGAGAGAAGGAAGCACAAGGATGCATCTTTGTCCTTATATTAAAAAAAATATTAAAATCCTGTAGGGTTTTTACAATAATGATTTGGGAATCTTGAAGGGGGAGAGTTGTTTTTGAAATAATGATTTGGATTTGAGAACTAAGGAAAATGGGTTTGAATTTCGACAACGAAATTAAATTAGACAATTCTGTATTTATGTTCGGGAATGGCTTACAGCAATTTTCGCCCGGCGAAGTGCAGATCGACGTGTATCCTTTGATAGATGGAGAATGCTGTCTCGAAGGCAAGTGAAAAAGGTGCAGAAAATTACAGATGCCATGTTTGGGGTGGGGTCTTTCAAAACCATGATGATAATGTTCTTCAGTGACAGTATAGCAGACCTTGTCATCCACAGTGCACTCTGGGTAAAACTGAATCTGCTGTCTGAACTGAATCTGGCGTTTGGGCGTCGAATAAGACCAGCATTTAAAAACAACAGCAAATTTATTATGGCAGTTGTTTACTGAGTCGACTGATTCAGTACTGAAATTTCATTATTAAAATTATTTAGTACTTAACCCCTTAACTGCCGCCGACGTATATATACGCCTCACTGAACCGATGCTTCCCTGAATAGCCGCCGACGTTATCTCCGCATTGATTTCTGCGATTATTTGCTTTGCTGTCTGCTATAAAGAAAACTTTGCTCGCACGGTCTTGGTCGTTAAATGACCTTCGATCACTGCGCTGTCCATGACAATGTTTGAAAACGATTTTATTATTTCGGAGAAAAGGGATGTATTGGTAAAGGGACGTTTCTGAAACGGTGAGTTCTGTGCACTCTCTTCCGCTTCGCCGTGAAACCAGCTATCAATGCAATGAATGTGATTTTGGTTTATGGGACTTGGTTTATAAAAAACAAGTTTAGACATTTTAAATCAAATAGTTATTTCTCCTATGAATATTTTAACAGATGAAACAATAAAGAATTTTCTTGTTTTAGGAAATATCACACAGCAGATAAGTTCTAACATCTGTTTTATTACACTGTATGTTCGGAATATACTTTTCTAAATTTAGAATTTTTGTTTTTTTGGGGGTACATTTTATTTTTGTGAAAGTGAAAAGGTTTCATGTGGGTAAAAAACGAACCTGCTATTTCTGGCTTTTGGCGTCAATAAGACCAGCATTTAAAAACAACAGCAAATTTATTATGGCAACTGGTCGACTGATTCAGCGCACTGAAATTTTATTATTAAAATTATTTAGTACTTAATCCCTTTCTTAATTATTACTTATTCTTTAACTCTTAATTACTTACTTAATTATTTATTATTTAGTACTATTAGTAATTATTTATTATTTAGTAAAAATTTATTATGTCAGTAATTACTGTCGTATTCAAAATAAAAAAGGAAATGCGATCTTTACTTTTATATGTTACTTAAATTCATTACATTATTAAATGCATGCAAATAAAAAATGTAATGCATTTTAAACCTTTTTTAAATCATAAAATATTAATGGCGTGTAATTTGTAGTAGCAGGATTAAGCGAGTAGTTTTTCTTAAGTAGTACTTAAAAGAAGTCCAAGATTTATATATCTATAAAGTTCATTTGATATCGCACTGTGGTATTATAAAGCTTGTGGGTGTATCTTTATGTGCATGTTATTTACAAAATACACTGCTAAATAAAATCAAAAATGGAAACACGGATGATTTAACATACAAGGCACATTTTACAAAACTTCTAAACGCACACCCACACACAAAAATTAAACCATTTGTTTCGATAATAAATAATAGAACATTTAACGCTTTTAAAACATGAAACACGTTTCTTTTGCAAACTGGACGCCAAAAATATAGTTTAAACTTCTTCCTTCTTCAAAAACAAATCAATTTCTTCAAATAAAATACATTGAAAAATAGAATATATAGCTTCAAATAGATTTGAATTGAATTTCTATGATCAGATAAAACTTCACGACTTTTAGATCGTAATAGAAATTTTCTGTACTTCAGTAGATATTCATTAAATTCAATGTTCTCTATAAAAACAGCTTTAAAAAACCTCAAAAGAAGACACAGTACAATAAAATGTATGAAACAAAATTAAAGCTATTAAAAATGTCTAAATAAGTAAAAATATGGGCCTATACGAAAACAAAAAATATTATATTGATTGAATTTTGAATATAATTAATAAAATTCAAAAAATGAAATTAAGTAATCAAACATTTATCCAATTTTAATATTAAATCCTGTTCCATCTTATTTGGGGAAAAATTCCCAACACTTTTTAACATTAATAGAAATGGACAATAGAAGGAAGCGAGTAGATCGTTTTATGCCTATCATAACTATTTTATCACTGACCGATAAAACAGAACTTACGAACTTGCCAACACCGGGGCCGGTTAATAATAAAAAGTTCGTGTACATGGAATTAATCATTTCTCACGCCAGGGAACAAGCAACTTTATTTCCTTTTGAAAACATCCATCATTGTTATCAGCCATATAGTAAGTAAGCGTATGCGCCAGTAATACGCGAAGGATGTAATAAAAGATTAATGCGAAGAAAAGAGAGTGGAAACAATTTACTCAGAAAGGAATTTTTAACATTAAAATGAAACAAAAATGAATGTTTTTTCTTCTTTTACAAAGCATCGTTATTTATTATTATTTTTTAATGTGCATAAGATATTGTTTTGGCATCAAATCCTTGACGTTGCAAAAAATGAGAAGCTAAAGAAAAGGAGGAAGTGCACAGGGACTTTTGAAGGCTGCGGGCAGCATAAAAATTAAATAAACATATACTTTGTTTATTTTTTATATATAATGAAAAATAAATAATGTATTGTATTATAATAAAAAGTTAATAAAAAATTTTATGCTTGATACATTAAGTGTTTTAGTATTTGATGCGAATTGATTAGTAACCAAGAACAATAGTCATTAGTCAAATGGTTTCTATTTCTTTTATACTCATATTGTAACCAACTCTTCCTGGCACATAAGATGGCCTACATACTTTCACCCGGAGAGGAAACATATTTCATGCATCCTGCGCTTAGATGAGTATCGGATTTTCGGCAAGGAGAATTATTATGGTCACAACGCATGTCTCAATCTATTGGTGGCATAGACTGCAATCTTTCAAAAGATGCTAAGGTAGTTGTGACAGCGTACGAGCATTCAGCATCGAAAATAAAAATATCTGGTTGTAGTTTAAAAGATTTTTCCCTACCACAAACAAATGTGGGGTAGTCGCCTTCAAAGTTCTTTCCAGTAGATAATAATTCCTTTCCCCCTCTGCTTTCCTTTCCTTGTTTTTGAGTATTATGTGGAATACGAGGTCTTCGATTAAAAAAAAATATGAGACTAAACAGATAATGGCTTTTATTGATTTTAGCTTATGAAAAAAAAGTGTTATTTAACTTATACGTAACTAATAATTTCATTAAATTAAAAAATAACTGTTTTTAAAGATAGCTTTTCTGTATTAACAGAATCATTTGGTTTGCACTTTTAAAATTCACACACTAAAATACACTTTTTATTTTGAAATGTTTGAATGATTATTTTATAGTCACTAGTTCATGTTTATATCTCTTTTTAACTAAATAATCATTCATATTCTACTAATCTGTTAGTAGTTATTGCAATGCGTGAATAGCAAACATAAAAATACAGAAAATGAAACGTGGAATAACAATAAATTACAAAAAATAATCGTAAAGTTTAGGAGTGAATAGTAAATTATTGGTAATTTAATAAAAAAAAAAAAGGACGCTGAAACAAACAAAAGTTAGAACAGGATTATCTAAATTAACATAAATTAAATCAAGCTAGATTTTTGATAGATTTAATAACAGGATTATCACTATTTTTAAAATAATTAAGCTATCTTATACAAAAAAAAAAAAAAAAAGATTCTGGAGTTACTCAGATGACACCACGGAGCAATTCTTTACTCTTCTCTCTCTACTAACCTAAGTTTTTAGCAGGGCCTAACACTATCCCAAGCACACATTCCATCTGCTTTTACCAGGAAAAGGGCCTAATTGACTTTAGTCAGAAGACTTGGAGAGTCAACTGGAAAGCTTGTTAGGGATCCATAAAAGCCCCCAAAATAGAATGGACAAACATATTAACCGAAAAGCAGAATCAGCGGTTCTCTCTGGGTAATAATTTACGGAGAAGATTCGGAGAAGAAGAAAAAAAAAAAAAAAAAAAAAAAAAAAAAAAAAGGGAAGCCCAGGTAGGAAAAGAAAACGATTACGAAGAATTACGACACAGAGGTGGTGACAAAGTTATACTCGAGAAACAAAAGAAACAGGCTCTTCTCGGATCCTAAATGGCCTCCATTGTTGCACTGTTCGCGAAGTGAAAGAGGATCCATTGTATGTCTCTTGTCATTCTACACAGGAATGCCTTATGTTCGACAGGAGTGTAGTAATTCTGCAATGCTGTGGAGTCGTATTGTGTAGAAAAAAAAAAAAATGATGGCGATTATATGGAATTATTGCTGTATTCACATGTGTAAAGTAGCACGAGTTGAGCAGTTTACATTTCCGATTCTCTTTTTAGAAGAAAAAGAATTACTTCTCTTTTCGAAGTACTGACACGAAACTCAGACTTTGGAAAGTGTAACATCATGTAACCCTTGAGCTTTAATTGTTTTCATGTGATTTTTAAAAAATCAGTGCCTTTTTCAAAAATTTCAATTTTCAAAAGTTCAATCTTATTTTCTTTTCGTATTTTCTGATGTTATAAATCTTTACTTTTTCGAAACATATATAAAATGGGTAACTGCAATTTTATATTTTCTTTTAATTATTGTAACTGAAAAAAAAAAATCTATTGAAGAACTATCGTCTATAAAATTCTTCATCAAAGAAAGCAAAGAACTCATCAAACATCTACAATCGAGTCTTAATAATCCCAGTTAAGTTAGATTTTTACTGGATACTAAATTCTCATGTCGCAAAATGCCAACAAATCGGAAGCTTGACCTCCTGTCCACTCAGACTTCTGTTATTGTTGTGACAAATCCTCAGTGTCCTGAACTGCGGGACGTACTCATGGATGGAGAGAAAAGGGGGCATCTGTTGTTATTATAAAAGGAGCAGTCGCTGAAGAAGGAGGGAGGTGCCTTCAGAGAGGACTTTGAGGGGGAACTAACCAGCATTTGCGTATCGTATGGAAAAAAACCGGAAAACTCCCACTCCAGGTAGTCCGACTGACGAGGCAAGACGCTGGACATCCCAAACGCCATCGAGACTCCTCGTTTTTGAAACAGTGTCTACAACAAAGCCACCAGCGGATTGAACCTCAGACCTAATGCTCAACAGAGGGCACGTTACCACTGAAACACGAGTCGGGCAGGTTTCTGTTCTACAACGTGAGATTTTAGTATACAGCGGTAACTGTCTTTTAATCGGTGCCGTTATGAATTCGGATTACTATAAATTTTGCGTAAAACTAACAGATTTAGAAACCTTAGTTAGCTTTCCTATCCCAAGATGAATACATCCAACAGAGTACAGAAGTCCAAGCCAAAATCAGTTTTAAAGAACAAAAATAACAAACACGTAAAGAAGTTAGTGAACAATTATTACAAACAACATCACACTAATTTGATTTAAAGGTGAACAAATAGTTCTTGTTTTCGCATACAAATTCTCTTTTTGGCAACGTTACCTCGCAAGTCAGTCACAAATACAACGTCCAATGGCAAAATATTTGGTTGTTACTTCGTGTATTATAGGGAATGCTTGGCAGTATTATATAATACTGCACATTCCGCATTTGAAATATTCTTCAATGTTTGGAGTCATCGATTTCCTCTGTCTCAACATCCAGAGACAGAAATGTCTTCTTTTTTTTTCTGTTGACAAATATATCTTATAACTTCTAGAATATGATGGCAAACACTGTTCACCTGTCGAGATGAGTTGCAGCCCTCAAAGGCGAAACCTAGCAGTGGAGCCGAAGGAGGAACGTGAGTATCCCAAGAAAAATAACTGCATTGTCATATTATATGCACCTGTCAGTAAAGGAACGAAAAACAAAAGCAACGTTGTTTCCCTGGGTTATTGTGAAGCTATTGTATTTTAGTTTGTGTAACAGTAATACTTTACAAATAATTTAATGCTAGGATATATAGGCAAATAATTATCCAAAAGGTCATGACAAAAATGATATAAGATACACTCGATACACGTATAAAAATGAATGAATAAAATGAACAGAAACGTAAGAAAGTTATAAGAATTCTGTGTGTACACATTAAAAAAATTTTTTTTTATTATATTAGTTCCACCAAAAGGTTACATTGGTGTACTATAATGTCCCTGTTTATATATTATATTTTTTATTTTCCGATTCATTGTATTACTTTACATACTAATAAATAGAGCGCAATAAAAATAGCAAGTTAAATATTTTTCTGCCTTCTGATCAGATTAATAAAACCATTAGCTTCAAAATAATCCGCAGTAAAATTATCGCTTTTTTTTTTTTTTTTTGAAAACGTTTTAATAGCAAAGGGAAAATTTTTAAGCATAAGTTATATGCTTGGTTAAATACAACCACTTTTATATCACCTAAGTCAAATCTATTCCTTGCATTTTAAGTGAGATTAATACAATCCTTAACATTAAAAATCACATAAAAATAAATCTATTTTAAAAATAAATTTCAATTTGATATTGTACTTAAAAATAATCACTCATTCACTTTATTCTGCTTAACTATATCTTTTTTCCGTTGACTCGTAGCAGAAATTCCCTTTTTATAGAAGTTTGGTTTGGTTTGGTTTGGTTTGGTTTGGTTTGCAGTTCTACGGTGATTTTGTGCACACACTTTAACCAGGGCAACAATTTAAAAATATTCAAACCACTAACAAACATTTATGCCCCCGCCAGGATTCGAACCTGAAGCTTTTAAAGGCTAGAGCGCTAGCCAATTAGTCATCAGGTCGTTTTTTAATCACATGCGGAAAATTTGAAGCGCGATTTAATTTTTTTCTTCAATTTTGGACCAATCCTACTTCAGCAATGATGCCTCCATTTATATAATCTATTGAATCATTAATATTATTTCACCACATATTAGTATATTAGTTTATCACGCAAAGATATTTTATGAAACAAAATCGAAAATGCCAGGCCTCCATTTTCACGTTTTAATATCATTTGAATGTTGATTATGACGTCATTTTTCTTAAACCTGTATATATATTTCCTAGCAGTTTTTTGAGTATGAATTTAAACATGCTTTTTTTTGGTTATTTATCTCGCGTTTTAATGATATCGAACTTTGCATCCAACTAACTTCCTGTTGCATGAAAAACTTCATATAAAATAACACGAATCCATATTTAATATTTGCAGATATATATGGTAAGAAAAACAATTTGAGATTTTTTTAGGACACTTGTAAATTTTCTGTATGTAGGTATAAAATGTGTTCTTTATTTTTGAATAATTTGTTTGAATGAATAAATTTTTTATGAGCATTTAAATTGGAAGTAATATTGATCTGTTATTTATCGATTTTGAATCCATACTTTAATATACATACCACACTAAGCCTTTTAAGTATTTTCAATAATTATTCATATGCATAATATGCATTACTTTTCATCTGAAAACCCACCCACAGCTCGTCTAATCTCTTTATTCAATTTATTTTTATCAGATATAAATGAATAGGCTTTTTCTATTAAGAATTCTATTCGTCTTATAGCTACAAATATTTAACTTCTTAATTCAAAAACAAACATTCTAATCTGATCGGTCATCAAATATAATGGTCAGCCAAGTATTAAGAATTGTTTTTCTTTTAAGGTATAATCCAAAACTTCTTTCTGGGTTATTAAAAACATCTGGTTTTTACTTGTGATAGTATACAAATAAAACAACCTACGACTGAAAAATTCGTTGCAAAGACATTAGATTTTTTTTTCATATCTTTTGGTAAAGGGATTCTAGTTTCTAAAATTCTGATTTAGAATAATGTCTTCATCAACCAGAATTTTACAAGTTTCCCTGCCTTTCATATATTCAAACCTCTTTGATGGAAAATAAATGCATTCAACAAAAGGGAAGTGATTAAAAAAATTCAACCTTTTTAAAATACGAGACAATTGTTCGGCAAAAAAAGAAAATCATACATGTTACTATAATTTAAATAGTAATAATCGCGATTATTTATCATTATTATGCAAGCAAAGCATATACAGCAAAATAATTTTTAAACACTACCTAAAAAAAATATTACTTAAAACTGGCCAAACTTTGATAAAAGAATATTTTTGAAACGTTCGAACCGCTGGTGACGTCCATTTCAGTCACTGCTTTCAATGATGAACTTATTCAGTATTTAATGAACCAATCACTCTACAGTGATTGTGACAACGTGTGTAAAGCATATAGCATCGATAGATAGGCTATCTGGTAGGAGTTCTCCGGATTTTCTCCCTTACGACACTTAAATGCTTAACAGTTACCGCTAAAAGACTTTTAGAAAAACAATATCCTCTACTCATCATGCATCGGTATAATACGAAGCTCACCGACTGTTCAACAACAGCAAAATATACCTTAAACGCTATCTAAAAAGTAATAATTAAATTTCAATTCATCAAATTCACATATGCACCTTACTTTTCACATACAGCTGTGATCGATCAAAACTCACTTAGCTAGTGATGTTATACAGGACAACTTGAGAATTTCGCTTTGTTAAAATTTAAACTAATATCCATATCTTAACGTTTAGAAGAAGGAAAAAAAGATGAATTTTGAAGAAGAATCCGCTGGCGTAATCACATTGCTTGTATCCTTTATGCACAATCTTGGATATGGCGAAATGCATAAAGAAAGTGATGATGAGACGAAAATCCATTAGATTAACACGAGGAGGAGGAGGAGTGAGAGGAGTGTCTCTAATCAATAGAAATGTTAGCGGGAGGACGCATATGGTTAACGTAATTATTTCTGAGCTTAACGAAAACAAATTGCTTCTTCCGTCAATTAAGCTGTTAACACTTCCTCTTCGCCTTAAAATACCCGCGTTGGCTTTTACTGCGCTTTTAAGTTATCCGTTACAGAAGAGATGGACAGACTTGGAAATCAAGTTGTAAGTAATATATTAGGCATGGGTATGTTTGCTCACAAAAACTGCTCAGAAGTTATCCAACATATACATATACTGAGTTTTATATATTTAAAATATATATAGTGCAATAAAATGTAAATAAAGAATTGGATGCGTGATATTTAGTTAAATGTTTTAATATTTGATTCGATTCTTGCCGTTACTACGAACAAAAACAATTTGTCAAATGGTTTTTTTTTTTAATCAATCTTTTATAATCCATACCTGAAAATATTTGTATTCAAATATACATTGATCCAAACAGGAAAGAATATTTTAATAGTTTATTTAACAACAATAACGGTCTATTTTGTTGAGTACAATTTTAAAATGAAACGAGTTTTTCGCAATAAATATCGTACAAATAAAAAAAAAAAAAAAATTACGCAGCCACATAGGATGCATTCAGATTAGTAAGTTATTGACAAAGAGGTCTTAACCTAAGAAAGAAAGAGATTTTATGGTATTCTAGTCTGCCCTAAAAAATTGAATTGAATAAAATGCTTTTCTTATATATGTTTTTTGCAATTGAAGTTTAATAAAAAAATTATGTACCATGTTAAACTTTCGACAAAATCTGTATAACCTTTTTAAACAATTGATATGCATTTTTTAAGTAAATCTGACGTATGGGGCAGGTCACCAGAAAAGCATCAGAAGGTCAAGGTCTGTGCATTGTAGTTTTTGAGTCCATGGCTCAATTTTACTTAAATATAAGTATATATTTTATTATTATCAAATCTTTAGAATTTGATAAGCATAGAAAAGACTCCAGCTTCAGTTTAATAAAAAAAAAAAAGAAAAGATTTAAATATTAGTAAAAATTTTTATTTAATGTTTTCGATTTTATTGCAGATTAGATCAGATAGATTTTTAGTCAATAACATGCTAGCCTGTATTCTTATCTACGTATTTATTTTATTTCCAACGTATTTATTGCTGAAAACCCTGTACCATTTTTTTAAAATTGCATACACTTTAGATTTCAGGTATTCATACAGCGAAATGCTCTATCTGATGTCGTGTGCATGCAAGATGATGCTCCCTCATTTGTGAGGTCTTCTGTTAAACGTTTCTTAACAAAACAGTTTGGCCATCTTCCGCCCTTTCGCGTATCCGTGACTGCCGAGGTACACCGATCATTCTAACGGGTTCCTGGCTGTTGGGATATCAGAAGTTTAAAGTGTATGCTTTTAAATCCAAATTGCATATGATTTAAAAGATGCCATCAAAAAGTCACGTTCAACAGATTCCTATAGTACATGTTGGGTGATATCCGCCCACAAAGTGTCATCGCATGTGAAGGAAAATTTGTGAAACATATTAAAATGTTTTGCTTCCTTATTGGTTGTTTTCACTTTTCTTCTTAATCTATTTAGCGCCGGCGATTTTCGTGTTGCAGGTACCATTCAAATACTATGTAAGGTTTTCCATTATGGAGAACACATTCCAATAAAAAAAATTGGTGTTATTTGAAATTTTCAAAATCGTGTCACTGTTAGAGAATTTAACTGCAGTTTTTCAAGTGATTCTTTATATTTCAAAACACTTTAAACCAAAATTTCATTCGTTTCTGTGAATGATATGATATCTAGAGACTCGTGTATCGAAAAAGTTGTTTTATAATCGCACTGTATATAAAAATATATTTTATACATAAGTGGAACACGAAATTTCACCGATTTTCCCGAGACCCCTGTGTGCTGAGGACAAGAGGGTTTAGGTCCGAATCCGCTGGACGGCCAAGGCAGTCGCTGCTATCAGAAACAAGGAGATGCGATGGCGATTGTAACATGTATAAACGTTTCGCTTCGACAGTCAAGATGGTTAGTAGGAGTTTTCTGGGTTTCCTCAATATGACGCACAAATGTGACGTGTCCCTAAAAAACTTTTCCCATAAGATTGTTCGTAGTATACAAAAGTGAGACAAGAGACCCCTCGATGTACAGTAAAAAAAAAAAAAAAAAAAAAAAGAATATATGAACCAAAGAATCCAAAAGATTGGAAACTATATCAAAATTTATATCTTGTTAAAAATATGACATGGATTTTTAAAAACGTCAAACCTATTAGATTCAAGATACTTTACAAACTCAAAGTTTCATTTACAGAAGAAATAAATATAATGATTAATATTAAATAACATTAATAATATTAATTTAAAATAAGATAAATTAATACACGTATTTTAAAAGAGATGAAATGTTCATTAAGAAAAGTGCACAGTTATCCAGCATTCACTTTTAGAAATAAGAAATATTTCTAAAGACAAAGCAGCATCTTAATTAAGGATCAATGAATACAATTAACCGATTAGCTACACTAAGGAATGCAGATGAAATACGTGGATAATACGTGATAATGATACGTGGATAATATTTTTAAATCAGAAAGAATCCATAATGCGCATTAGAAGAATTTCTGTAAATTATGAAGTTCGTCAAACTTTTAATCAAATGGACTTCTTTTAAAAATATTTCTTGCTACTTCAATGTCATAAAATCTTTTTAAATTTTCTTCAAACATTTTTACAATTAAATTTGTGTTCATAGTATATTTTGAATGCAATATTATTGCTATGGAATAATTACAATGTAAAATTATAAATATTTTACTCCTCCAAAATTTGCATGATGTTTATTTTAAATGACAATGATTTATGAAAATATATCTTTCATAAAGTAGACTTTAAAAATATTAAGTATCAATACAAAACATACAACATATTAAAAGAAAATAATTGTACACTAATATCAAACAATAAATACATTGTTTATAATATAAATCTACTTAATATAGTGTATTGTAATATTATTAGAGAAAAATGTTTTTTAGTATTATGTGGTTCTTTTCACTCTCTTACCACAGTTCATTTTTCTCTCAATATGGTGTCTACAGGTTTCCCAATTAATTTTTAGCTATCATTCTAATCATCTCTTTTATTTGTGTATTTATTTTAGTAATCGTGCTAATTTTTAGAATATTTTTCCCTATAACTGAAAAAAAAAAGATATTTCATTGTAAAGAATGGAAAAATAAGCAGATGGCATTTATTAGAATTGTTTCTACAATCAGTTTCAGTGTCATTTTATTCAAGATTTGTTAACTTGAAGAAAAAATCCTTTAGTGTTCTATTTTTGTATTAGTATTTTTTTTCTTTCTAGGAAGTAAACGAGTGGGAGTCTCTACCTGCCCGACTCGATCCGCAGAAATCGGCGCATCCGAACGACGAGCCTCCATCGTCGGAGAACCGCTCCCGTGGCGCCATCTCGTTTTCATCCTTGCAACAAGAGCAGCATCCCCGTGGAAGCATCTGATGGCCACTCACTCGCGTTCCATCTCATTCCCGGCGATCGCTCTCGAGCTTCTTCGCAACACACACACTTTGCACAGAACCAAACGATAACAGAAAACGAAAAAATAAATCGAAAGCAGATCTAAAACAAACTGATCACATCATCGGCATCAGCTGCTACGCAGATATAAACACTTTTCCCACACAATTCCGATGGCAAAACCACTCAGAGATCAAAATATTCCATAAAAACTCCGATTCTTTAATGTTCGCTCTTTTAGCGAAGGATTTGAATAAAAAAAAAAAATAGTAAGTACCGTTTTGGGAAAAATCGATATAGAAAGTTCCAAATTCTCCTATATTAAGGGATATGAAATAAAAAATAGAAAACAAAAACTTTTGATTATGAACAGCAGACGATATTTTATATGTATTCGATTGGCACGAAGCTCGTTTTCCGTTCGAAACAGCTGGAGAACATTAAGGGTCTCGCAGAAAACGTGAGACCTCCGCTGGTACTGTCTATTTACCAGCCATTTCTGACCACATTTTCCGCCGGAGACTCCGGGAAAGGTTGCTAGGATTGGCGATCGATGGATTAATATTTGGCGCGGTTAGGAAGCGAGTGTTGGGTCCGGGCCAAATGCTTTAATCTCAAGTAAGTGAGGCAAGGCTTGAAAACATTGTAAATCAAAGATAGGGGTAATTTGTTTCAGTTTTCACCCCATCTTCTAGAACATATAAATACATTTTTTTTTTCTTTAACTTGTTTTTCTTTGAATATTTTAAATACGCAAACAATTTTTTTAATGTAAAATATACAGTAATCATTCTAATCATAATAAATATTCTATGCCATTAATTCAAAATATTAAAACTAGACTTATTCTCAATAAAATTTTGAATATTATTTACTTGATAAAAATTTCACAAAATTAAGTAATAAAATAGTATTTAATAAATATATAGCATTGTTCAAGAAAAAGATTGAATATTTGAAAATTTCTATACAGACAGAAATTAAGAATGATTATTAATTTACTAGATTAAATTGCTTTTACTATTTGCCTTACATATAATTAAGGGGTAATGCATTTATCACTTATAATCAGGTATCGATCAGATATAAATGCATCTATAAGCTTTAACGATACTAAAAGAAACTCTCAGTTATACAATGTTTGTGAATAATTCCTTCTAAAGTATTCCTTTCATTGATCGTCTGCGGGTTTTGTCAAAGCCTGCATAAATTATCGTTTGTAAAGGTTTGTTTAAAAATCGTTTGTTTGTTGGGAAGGTAATCGTTTGCATAAGGAAATAAAATCGACTAAAATTATAACTTTATTAATATTACATTCTAAACGTTGTTGCAACTAATTCTACAAAAGCATTCATTGCAGAAGTTGTTGTTTTTCAAAAATAATATTTTAGCTAAATTTATACATATAAGTTAAAAGAAAAATTATTAAAATGATAATTTTTTTGCTAATCTACAATTAATCATTTATCGCCTTTACCGATTAAACTCGTTTTATTAAAAGATAACTTAAGAATAACGTAACGAAAGGTTGACAAATATGTAATATATCTAAAAAGAAATTATCTATAAAAGAAGTTAAGAAGAACAAAATTTATATGTAGCTAATCTGAATAAAAATTAACTATAACATGAACAAAAGTATTTTACAAACAAAAGGATATACGCAGTATTCATACTATTCCAACAACAATATGCGGCATATATTAAACATATACATATGTATTTTAATTCTTTGATGAAA
>BPLR01005318.1:0-14208 GCA_021605095.1 Caerostris extrusa | reverse complement strand
ACATGGCCATGTCTTTGGATTTACAACTTTGAAGTTTTTAACTCCATGTAACACAAAAGTC
Source organism: Caerostris extrusa (assembly GCA_021605095.1). Classification (NCBI taxonomy): domain Eukaryota; kingdom Metazoa; phylum Arthropoda; class Arachnida; order Araneae; family Araneidae; genus Caerostris; species Caerostris extrusa. Next base: position 14,147 of record BPLR01005318.1, on the reverse strand, counting down.
CTTGAAATATCTTAAATTTTGCTCAATCCAGAAGTTAGTCAAACAATTCCTAATGAGTTTTTACAAGAAGTTGGCTTATTATCATAATGGATATTAAAAAATAGTTTCCAAACATTAATTTCTTGCATTACAATTTCTAATAACTTTCTTTTTTTTTTCTTGAGTTATTTTGAAACACAAAAATTTTTTTTCCTTACGTTAACTTTTTTTAAAACATTCTGTTTATTATTATAAGTTAGTGATTTTTTTCTTTCTTTCTGACCCTCATTATTATATTTGTTTTGTAATAGCATTCTATCTTTTATATTTTAAAATTTAATCACAAATAATTTTCAATTTATTTTTATCTTGTAGGAAAAATTGATAGAAAATAACTTTCTTCACATTCTAAAATAAAAAAAAAAAAAATCATTTCTAATTAGACTTTTGTTAAATATTATTTTCTTGTAGCCAATTTTAATTATGTTAGTTTTGCTTTATTGATTAGTTCAGTTTCTCCATAATAGTGGTCCTGATTATAAAAAATTGTCTAAAAGTTAATTTGTGCTTGGTTTATGGTGTCTTTCAAATGTTTTTTTTTATATCTGTGCATTATCTTTAATTAATAAAGAAATATTTCTTCAAACTTCTAAAAATAAATGTATAGTAGGTCTCGAAACGTCAAATATTAATTTAAACATTTTTAATACATATTCCCCAAAAAGGTCTAGTTATTAACTTTTTGAAGATAAAATTTTCTTAAAAGCAAATCCTGCCTTTAGATTTAATGATATTTTTCCTAAAACTTGTCATGTAATTCCTGCTAAATTTTAAGTTTAATATAAAAACTCAAGGCTATTTAGCAATGTGGTTATCAGTTGAAATCAATAATATGTGTTATACAACATTTACTATTAAAATAACAAGTTGTTTATTGTTAATATTATTATTAGCTTCATTATTTAAAGTAAAACATTTTCGAATTTTTCATAATTCATTTTTTCACATTAACTATAAAAATTAAATTCTTAACAAAACTGAAGCAAAGGAAAATATGTGATAAGAGTAATACGTTTCGAAATTTTATTATTGCATTGACGTTGAAGATTATTTAAATAATTAATTTGAATTACTTGAAGTCAATATTATTTGACTGTAAATATGCTATTGAAAACATTTTCTATTACTATTATTATACGAAAATAAAACTCTCTGAATTTTTATCTTAATTCTTAATTAGACTATGAATTATTATCTTAAGATTCAGTCAAAATTTGTAGAATAAGACTTTTATACGACGGTATAGTGTCTGAAATTATTTAAATGATTATTTTTGATAATTATTTTCAGTCAGAATATGTGTCTTGAATCTAGCTAACTTCAATTTCTGGATGATTAATAATAAGTGTCTTGAGCCAAACATTAGATCACCCCACATTTTGCAATGAACCTTGGATGACGTAGAAGGCAACGATCAGGTGGATGTGGGTATAATTGGAGAGTCTGAAGAATCATTCTTTCACTTACTTCTGTGTATGATGGGAAAGGATCTAAGCGACAAGGTGGTCATAATGTTTTAGCTCTTGAGTGTATATCAACAGTAATATATATATAGAGAAGATCTACCTCCCGTGATGCACCTGGTAACACTTTTAGATGCTAAATGATCTGCAACTTGGCATTATTGTTAGATTAATGAACTCTGTTTCAGCATGTTTTTGTTGTATTTGTTGTATTATTTTGTTGTTGTTGTATGTTGTATGTTTTTTTTTTTCGTTGTCCTTTTTTTGCTGTAACTGTTCATAATCTGCCATTGAAAATAAATATATATATATATATGTATATATATATATATATATTAGGTAGAATATCTAGAATATTAAATGTAAGTAGAATATTTTGTCTTAGATTATGGTATTATAATTTCAAGTTTTTTACGATAATTTTTTTCTATGCAAAAATTAGTCTTATTCAGGTAATGTGTAAAATTTGAGGTATTTTGTATAAAATTTTGATATTTAGTTAAACTATTAAATATTTTTGCATTTGAATGTCTTTATTTATTTATAATATATAATTGCGAAAATGGAATAAAATATTTTATTTAACTTTTGTAAAACACTTAATAATACCTATGCAAATGTGAAAAAAAAAATTGATAATTTTCGTTTATTTCAGATTTAAAATATTTTGTTGCAAATAATTTTTTTTTTTTTTTAGTAGATAATTAAATATTGTAAGATCATAAAAATGTACATTCTATCAATTATTCTCAACGGTTTTATGATCGTAACCTCTAAGTAGCAATTTTAAAATTTAGCAAACTTTTAAAATGAATTTGATAAACTTTTGTTTCCAAATATTTGGAGTTATCAACTCTGAAAAATTAAAATTAAAAAATACTAAAATTCCTGTTCTGCTTTTCAAATTAAATGCCTTACTTAAAGGACCATGATACACCAATAAGTTTTCTTCTTATCTAATTTGTTATTTCAATGGGCTCAAGTAAAGTCGTTTAAGTTTGTTATCATTCCTATAATCTAATTAAAATATAAGATAAAAAATATATTAATGCTATTTTAGATGAGAAATATTATCATACTAAATGTTTCCATCTGTCTTTCTATAAATAAGACATCAATAGGATGAAAAGAAAACTACTGTTGAACCAACTAAGAATTATAAATGTTTTAAAATAATATGTATTTAATCCATTTGTCTTTATGTCTATCGTTTTTACTCATTTTTTTATTTCTGTAACTAACTAGATCTTTTTTAGAGTAAACATTATTACATTAGATATAAAATGATCTCTTATAATTATTCATAAATGGACCTGAAAGCCTGAAAAAAAATATCGTGTTGGGCTTTCAAATTAAGAAACTCGACTCGAAACCCGGCAAGTGTTGCCTAATTGAAATTTATGTGCCTATAGGACTATGGCTTAGAGTAAAATCGTTTAAGATTGTAATCATTTCTATCATCTAATTAAAAATAAAAGATTAAAAAATATGTCAAAGTTACTTTAGATGAGAAATAGGATCAAACTGTTTCCAACTGTCTTTCCATAAATGAGACACCAGTAGGATTAAAGAAGTGAATTGTTAAAACTCATTTTTGAGCCAACTGAGAGCTATAAATGTTTTAAAAATGGTATGTATTTAATCCATTTTTTTTTATGTCTATTGTTTTTTTTATACTCCTTTTTTTTTTTTTTTTTGTTTCTGTTGTTAACTATATTTTTTTTTCGAGCATATATTAGATATAAAAAATTTTCTCTACAACTATTTATAGGAACCGAAAAAGTCAGAAAATACGGTGTAGGGCTTTCTAATTAATGGAATTAGACTCGAAACCAGACAAGTGTTGCCTAATTGAAAATTTCTATGCCTATAGAACAATATATATGTACACAGTCCAGTCACATTAATGTGACCACCACTTACTTTCGACGTCAACGTGAAATAACCAATCACAAAAGGCAGGTGGCAGCACATTGCAGTGGAGTGTATATAAAGAATTCCACTTAATACCACTTAAATACCATTCCACACACTCCACTTAAAGCCAGAATATACAAGAGTGCATATTCTGGCTTTTGACAGGTGGTCACATTAATGTGACTGGACTGTGTATATATATTGTCCATGTCTATAAGGCTTTAGATGTACTCCATATGTTTCTATGTCTATAAGGCTATAGATGTACTCCATATGTTTCCATGTCTATAAGGCTATAGATATATTCTGTATGCTGTCTATGTCTATTACGCTATAGATGTATTCTGTAAACTGTCCATGTCTATAAGGCTATAGATGTACTCCGAATGTTGCATCACTCTGTTTGTTATCAGACAAGCTCATTTCGTTACCATCAACAAAAAGCAAACCACCTTTTCCACTCAAATAGCAAGTTTATTATTGTGTGCTTATCGAACTATTATTCTTGGTGCCTCTATTGCATGAAATTCTCTATCGCCCATTTCGTAGGGAATCAATGAGGGCAGCACAGTTTCTGGTTACATGACTTTCCTTTCACGCCAATAAATTCACCGAAGGTCATGGACATCGTAAACTTATTATTTGAAACAGGAAATCTGGTTGCTTCATACTAAGAATAACACAAGTAATAACAAATGTGATATGGCTTTAGTGCATATGTCGTATTCATATGTAGAACAGTATAAATATTCCTTACAGTTTTCACCACCATTCGATGGTGCTGTGGCATTTACCTCAATAGCAACACTTTTTTAATGATGAATCAGATTCTGATCCAAGCCCTCATTAATAAATTTTCTAAGCATTAGCACTATAAAAACAAATTTCATGCGTAGGAGAGTATAAATCCTTAGAATTTTCCCCCACCATTCTATATTGCGGTGGCACTTTACCTCAGTAGCAACTCTTTTTTAATGATCAATCAGATTCTGACCCAAGTCATCATCAATAAATAAATGGTTTACAAAAACTAAAAAAACACGCTTTTAGAGTTAATCAAACTAAAAGTAAAAAATAATTGTTAACATAAGAATAAAATGACTGACGAGAAAATGAATGTCACTGTTCTAAAAGCGTGGGGTGCTCGATATCAATCGTTATAATTTTTCACTAGTTTCATTCCGAAATGCAGAGTTAGTTTGAAAAATGTCATGCAAAGCACCCCACGCTTTTTAGAACAGTGACATTCATTTTCTCGTCAGTCATTTTATTCTTTATGTTAACAATTATTTTTACTTTTTAGTTTGATTAACTCTAAAAAACATGTTTTTTAGTGTTTTTAAACTGTAATATTTAAATGAGGTCCCGGTACGGAGGAGTGGAACTATAGTTCTTACAATAATGTAATTGTGAGTAAAACAAAGGCTAAATGCGAATAGTCCGTTGTGCCACTGTCCCACGTAGGTTTGAGTGTCTTTACTGAATACTTTCATTCTACATGGGTTAAATTGATTTTTATAAGTTAAAATAAAATCTCTAATCCTGGCGATCTTAATCATGATGAGATAATAAACTTATCAAATTATTTTTAGTGTCGTTGGTCCTTCATAAGTCTACAACGTTGAAATTAAATCTGATCGTTTAAAGTAGGGCAAAATCGAGCCCAAAAAGAGTCAGTTACAAACAAGCATACAGGTGAAACTAATATAAAAGCGTATTAAAAAAAAGAATCAACTGTTTTCTTTCTGAAAGATGTCTGTAAATGTTTCTTTTGCAGCTTAAATAGTGTATATGAGAAGAAACAGATCTCAGGAAAAAAGTCAGTTACATACATACAAACATACAGGTGAAGTTAATAAAAGCGTATTAATAAATATTCTAAGAATTAGAGCTATAAAAAGCAAATTTCACAAAAATTATACAATGACAGAAGAAAATTAAAATTTCGTTTATATTTTATTGTGATAAATACTTGAAAGTGCATGTCACCAAAGTCTCTGCAAGACATTATGATAATTATATATATTTATATATATATTTATATATATATTATATATATATAACACGTCATTTACAAATACAGTACAAATTATCATATAATTAACATCAGTGTCTTCTTGAAATTTTAAAGTAAAATAGCTGTGGTATACTTCTGACAATCAAGTATATATGTATATATATATATATGCATGTATTTGTTCATTAAATACATAGAATTACAGTTCACAATAAATAAAATGCAGACATTCTACAGACACAAAGATAAGTATTACACAGAAAAATTCAAAGATTAGATTCAGTGATATAAATATCAACATTCTGCATTTTGATTTACATTCATATAAATGTGTACTTTTCTATTTGAGGATAAAGTACAAGAAATAACAATAATACTTTTATTACAAGCTCAATTTTGATAAAAACATTAATTGAATTTTTAAAATTTAACTGCTGCAAATAATAACTATAAATAACCGAATGCTGTCATTTAAGTTAAATATTTACATTTTAAACATTTTTTTAGCTTTCTTTTAATAAGTTAATGGTAAATTAGTTAAGCTACTTCTTGCTTTGAAAACTAACAGTACCAGATTTACTAAGTGATAAACTGTATGTTGAATTTACTGAATAACTTATCTGTGCAGTTAAAAATGCCTTTGACCAGATTTCAAATTAAATACTATTAAAATGTATTGTTGATTTAATGATATGCTTTAGAAAAATGCTTTTATGTAATATTATTATCTAAAACCAAGGCTTTAAGCCAATATTATTCACAATTTTATTCTAACACCTATTATAAACCAAATGCAAAATATGGGTAAATGCTATATTTGTTGTTGATTATAAATTAATTTACACAATGCTTAATTCACTTACTGGGATTTTTCTGAAAAGTTTTAGAAACCAAATTCATACTAAGCAAATGATACTATTTAAATAAGAGCTCATGAAGTTCTGTTTAAAGATAACAATCATTAATAATATTGGGCAATTTAATCGTTAACCATTCTTAACAAATATTTTAATAGAACGATTATTTTTATTTGTCAAATCAATGCACAATACATTTAGGCGAACTTAAAATTTCTGCTTCGTTAATATATTATTATTTCTAAATGAAAATCCTTTTTTAAAATTATAGTTAAACGTCATAAAAATCGTTAGAATTTCCTTTTAGGATAAAGCATTAATCAGATTTTTGAAACTTGAATAAGAGTCGAATATGTATACATAATACATAAATATGTAAAATAGTGTGATACAATAGTCAAATTGTAACAAGTAGATGAATGCCATACTTTTATACACTACGCATTCACCATACATAATCACACCACAAAACGTCAATACACTTATAGTAAAAATATTAGGTAGAATAAATAGCATTGATATGTGCATTACACGATTCAAAACAATTACATAATAACATTTAATGACACAGAAGCTCAAGGACATTGACACACAAACACATCGGATATATGATATACAATATATTGAACAGTTAAGTATTTTGACAGTACAATCTTACGTGATATTTTCAGTGAGAATTAACCTTTAACTACTGTTTAGATGATGCTCCCTGGTGATTACATGATTTAACTGATAAATATTTTTACTTTTTAAAATAACTTTAAAATATTTTTAATTTTTAAAATGGATTATTGTATTTTCTATGTGTTTTCCTATAATAATAATTCACATAACAGTTTAATTTTCCATTTCCTTTTCGTGTTTTTGTTTTTAAGTTTTAAGTCATGAATGATTGCTGACAACAGATGTAATAACTAAACAGCTATTACATACGCTGTATTACAGCTGGGATATTGGAATTACAAACGTTGATCAATTACCCATTATTTATCAAATTATTATTATCACATTATTGACTACAACTTGATGTTTTGTTTTGATTAAAGAATTGCAACAGCAGATGTTTTCTAAAAAAAAGATATCACATAAAAATAAAATAACAAAACTTATCTAATCCATCATAGTTCAAATCAAAAGTTTCAATAATGGCGTTATTGAAAGTAATAACACTAACTCTAACGTATTTGCGAATGAAACTAGAATTTTTTAAAATGATCTACCATATTTGATAAACTTTATTCAAGAGAGTCTAAAGAAAAAAATTCAATTAATTGCACAATTTAGCTTTAATTTAAACTTTGATAAAGAATGTTAAGAAATATTATCAAAGATATTTTTCTAATTAAAAAACAAAATAAAAATATGCAGATTTGATTAATGTATAATATGAAATTAATCAAATGTGTTATTGTGATATTTACTACATATATTGTGATAAATTATTGTGATATTTTAAAAACATAACAAAAACTAAAGTAAAACAAAAAAAAATAAATAAATAAAATAACTAAATTAAACTAAACTTTTAAACTAAAGTAAACAAAAAAAGCTAAACTAAACTTTTTAAACTAAAAGTAAACAAAAAAAAAAGCTAAACTAAACTTTTTAAACTAAAGTAAACAAAAAATAATGATTTCTGTATTCCAATATTTGTTTACGTTGCATTGGGTAGCCACTCATATTTAGTTACGAGACAATTTTAATCACAGCAGTTAAAGGTTAAAACTTGCAAATATAGCTGCAACTGGATATGGATATAAGTATTCGTGTATTTCTCACATAACCTTTCTTTACAATAAAAATTGCACACATTTCTTCACTTAATCACTTGGTGCAGTAGGAAAATCGCCTTACTGTCGTAGCTTAGTGAGAAGAACAGATTGCAAAACTACCTTTATACATTTCCAACAACATTGCAATACAGCTGGTTCACCATATATTCATATCGGTCTTCTTAAAGCGTAGTTTTCAGTAGAACAACTTTGAATACGGAACAGTTAAAAAAGAACAGAAATATTTATCTACAACACCTTATGTACAATAAAAGCTTTTACACGTAACATTGAACGAAATTACACAATTTCAAAGATTGGTGTTACCCAAATTGTTGTTATTGCTAGTTACACTACTTGAAATATCTTCAGATATTATTACATAACAAATGACAGACATTTTGACGCCGACAGCATCCTTAAAATTACAACACGTTATATAGATATTTTACACAACATATATAATATCATATATCTTGCATCTTATATATTATGCTTGCATCATAAATATATTGCATACACGGAAATAGCATAACTCAAATAATTGTGTGTAATGTTATATGCTATCTACATTTTTATATTGAATAACATAGTATATAGCATAATATGAAGTTGCTTTATCCCTTTAGGACTTAGAAATAATTAAGAAAAATATTTTACGTACCGTTAGTTCTTGCCTATTATGTGAGGAATAGACATTACATAGGACTAGACTTTCTGTGTGTATATATAATCCATTAACTTTCCTTTGTCTGAAAGTATCGATAAAATTGTCAAAAATGTACCATCAAAGAATAATTTTTTTCCGATAACAATAGACTATACTTTTGCATTATATTAATCAACTGCAATACTAAACAAGATTTTTATGTCTCTAATCAATGTTGGTAGTATTTTTAAAATATTTTGTTTTATTTCAAGTCAGTTAACTTAATATTTAAAACTCTTTATTTATTTATTTTTTTTTTTAATTTTGAAATTGATTCTTTCATTCTAAAATGGAGCTTTTTGTTCATTTTATGTTTCCTTTCTTCAATGTAATAGATCCCAAAATACTTATTTTTATTTCTCTTATATACTATTTCCATATCTAATGTTTTATACGCTATTTTTAAACGTTATTTTGATATAAAATTAATGATTTTATCAATTTAAAATTGTTAAGATCTCTATTTGGACTACAAAAAATACAATTTTAAAGACAAAAGAAAGTCAATGAAAGTAGCCATATAGATACAAAAAAATCGCATGCTTAATATGTTATTTAATCGCACGCATAATATGTTATATGATTAACATTAACCACTGGTTAACATTACAATTTTATCATCGATTGCGATTACCACTTATTACGGCTACGGTTGTTATTAATTACCACTGCAGATTATGCACCATTGCAGATTATGTTATTATATTTAAGAAATTAGGGGATATTATGTTACATAAAAATGCAAAGTTTATAAAATTTCATGTAATACATATTTCTCTTTTTAAGATTTCACAAACATTTAAAAATTATATTTTATAATTCAACTAAAAACTGACAACTCAATTATTTACAACAATCAAATTCAAATATTATACCATTAAAATATAAAAACAATATTTTGTACGTAAACATCAACGAAAAGTTCTGAACACAACACATTTTGGGCATGCGATTTACTAAAAATTACTTTTGTCTAGTAATCTTCGTTACATACAGTTTTTATATAGCAATCAAAATTCAAATATTATACCATTAAAATATAACAACAATATTTTGTACGTAAACATCAATGAAAAATTCTGAACACAAGACACTTTGGGCATACGATTTACTAAAAAAATTTCTTCTGGTCAGTAATCTTTGTTTACATACAGTTTTCAAATTTAAAATTATCAAAAATCTCTTCATGTAGATAAGTGTGACACACATAGAGAAAGAGCTTATTATTGTATTATACAAACATATAGAAATCCATATTTTTTTTTTTGCATAGACATTTACATGAAAAAATCTGTAGACGAATAATGACAAATATGTGATTAGGTGTGAAACTTTTTTGACAGGTGATATTTTATGTAAAATTTTTAATGATTAAATACATTCCGGATCACATTTATACTACAAAATATTATTAATATTTTATGTAGGGGCACGTATGTTCCATGACTGTGAAAATGATTAGCCTGCTATAGCAGAAAAAGAGAAAAATTACTTATTGTAACTCGAAAAACTCTGTGACAGCTTAATTCAGTGTGAGATTGAAGACATCCTCAAGACGAATTCTGTCGAATTGTATGGTATTCCATTACATTTCAGTGCACATTTTACAACATTTTAAACATTGTAATCGTTATAAAACACAAAAGACAACGATAAGCATGAAGCCATACTTCACGACGGCAAGAAAACATTCTATGTACAAGTTAAAAATTGACATATAACACCGAACAAAGTTACACAATTTTCAATACTGACGTTAAATGTGTTTATTTATATTATTGCTAATTACACTACTTTAAATATCTTCCGATATTACACAAAAGAAGACAAACAATTTTACGCAAAAGCATTGCTTGAAAATAACAAGTGTACGTAGGGAATTTGAACACCACATCAATGCAATTATAACCATTGATGTAGTACCATATATTTCCTTGAAAAGTCTAAAACGGACACAAGATAGCAGTAATAACACATATTTGCTATAATATTCAAAAACATTTAGCTTATGTGAAGTCAATTTTATTAAGTGCAAATTAAAATGCACTGTTGTTTATTTATCAAAGTAAAATTCAGTTTCAGAATATCAAAACAATATAAATAAAAATTAAAAAAAAAAATAAATTTCATTTGTTAATAGATAAATTAAAAAAAAAATAAATAATTTTCTCTATTATGTTGTTAATGAATGCTAAAAATGAAAATGAAAATTAAGTTTATCTATATGCTTTTACAAAATTAAATTTGGTTAGGAAAAATTATATTTCCTAATTTTCTAAACAAAAATAATTAATGTATGAATAAATTTGTTATTATCTAATCAAAAATGTAAATAAATAAATAAATTTCTCTATTATGTTGTTAATAATTACTAAAAATGAAAACAATAAGTTTATCTATATACTTTTTTACAGAATTAGATTTGGTTAGAAAAAATTATATTTCCTGTAATTTTCGAAATAGTAATTAACATATAAATAAATATTATCTAATTAAAAAATAAATAAATTTATCTATTACGTTGTTAATGAATGCTAAAAATGAAAAATTAAGTTTGTACATATGCTTTTTACAAAATTAAATTTGGTTAGGAAAATTATATTTCTAATTTTCTAAACAGTAATTAATGTATGAATAAACATTATCTAATCAAAATAAATAAATAAATTTCTCTATTATGTTGTTAATGATTACTAAAATGAAAATAATAAGTTTATCTATATACTTTTACAGAATTAGATTTGGTTAGAAAATTATATTTCCTGTAATTTTCAAAACAGTAATTAACATATATAAATAAACATTAATAGATAAATTAAAAAATAAATAAATTTTTCTATTATGTTTTTAATAAATACTAAAAATGAAAGCATTAAGTTTATATATATGCTTTTTACAAAATTAAATTTGGTTAGGAAAATTATATTTCCTGCTGTAATTTTCAAAACAGTAATTAACATATAAATAAACGTTAATAGATAAATCAAAATAAATAAATAAATTTCTCTATTATGTTGTTAATGATTACTAAAAATGAAAACATTAAGTTTATCTATATACTTTTACAGAATTAGATTTGGTTAGAAAAATTATATTTCCTGTAATTTTCAAAACAGTAATTAACATTAATCAAAATAAATAAATAAATTTCTAATCAAAATAAATAAATAAATTTTTCTGTTATGTTGTTAATGAATGATAAAAATGAAAACACTAAGTTTATATTTATGCTTTTTACAAAAATGCGGTTAGAAACATTATATTTCCTGTAATTTTCAATGCACAAATTTAATGAACAATGATATTATTGATGAAAACGTTCTTTAAGAAAATTTATATTTACTTTAATATTTTAAAGAAAATTTATTTCATCTTTTTAACCTTTTATTTATTTTTTTCAATTTTTTTTAATAATAAAAGTTGAAGAAAGCATATTTGTATATTTGGTGATAAAATAATCAATTTATTTCAGGAAATATATGTGTTAGAATTACGTGTCTCGTTCTCTTGTGATATAACAAATTGGAAATTAAAATATCATCTTCGTCAAAAGTTTTACAAAATTATCAAATAATAGCAATGATATTTAATATGCTTGCAGAGAATAAATAGCTTATTCTAGGAGAAGGTAAAATGCAGCTGTGCCATTTGAACTAATATCATGCCAAAAAAATAAGCTTAGGAATATTATTTACAATTGAATAGATCTCTTGAGTTCTTTTCCCATTTTATTTGTTTATTTGTTCTTTCTTGTAGAACATAGGTAGCTTGTAGTATGTAAGCTCATCCGTTCTTCCTTTTTCGCTAAAGTCTGCAACACACCAAAGTACTGTAAGCATTATGTTCACATAGTCATTTCATAGTTAATAAAGAATGACTTTGGTCAAACGAGATTCCACTAGTTACTGTTTACCCAGTAAGATTAACACATATTGGGTTTGAAACAGTTTATATTCAAGTGTGGAGTTTTTGTTTTGTCCAAAAATAATTGGTTATCCAGCCAAGAATCTGTGCAAGCAAATAACAGTAAGTTTAAATGTAGGACATCCAGGCTAACCAAAAATATGTGCATACCACCCTCAACAACTTTTAAATACTCCAGCAAAAATCATACAAAAATTACATAAAAGCCACGTTCAAAAAAATTTGAGAAACAGCAATTTAAAGAAAATTTAAAATTGCAGCCGGTATGGTTAAATATAGTTTCCTGTTTAATATTTTACATAAACACTACTTAAAGTTTTAAGAGGAAAAACTTTTAAGTCTTACCAGAAAATTAAAAATGGCATTCCTTAAGAACAGAATACTTTTTGTAAGTATTTAAAAAGCACTGTAATTATAAGAATTTTCTTTCTTTGACGCGCAGTTAATTTAAAATTAAAATCATTTATAGAATAATTAACTGAATTCTAAAGCAATGTTTATAATTAAAATAAGAATCTTTTAATAGCTTTTAATTTAAATTTCCATTCTAAATTATAAATCTGTATTATTAAAAACCCATTTTATTCCCTCTTACAAAAATATTTGCTTTTTCTGATATTAATTAAAAAGCATTAATTTTAATTTTTTGAATTTTATTAGAATTTATTTTTATTTTGCTTAATTGATTTTTTTTTTACAAAATTAACTATAATATTTAAGAAGATACGTACAGGAATAGGAATAGAATATTTTTAAATCGAGGCATATCCATGAAATATTCATTTTTTCATGCTGAATCAACTCTGTTGGCATAAATGTTTAAAACTTAAATTTTAAATTAAAAAAGTTTTAAGAAATAAAAAAGTTTCAAGTTACTCGACAACATTTTAAAAGTTTTCCTAAATTTTTCTTGAAGCAAAATTTCTAGTGTTCGACGTAAGTTTGTTTTCTATCCTAATGTTAGGGAAGCACTCTATCATTGACTCTATTCCCTGTTTCTTTAACATCTTCAAAATTATTTACTTTTTTTCAATTTCTCATCAAGATAATTTTTAACATTTGATATTTATTAATAGTTTTATAATTAAATCTACTCTTTTAACTATTTTTCCCTAATACAAAATAGAATAAACTTATGTAGATGTAAATTTTCTGAGTATCTAATTTTAATGGATTAGTTTACTATAATATGCAAAACGTGCGTCGTTTATTTATTTACATTTTTAATTTATTTTTCATGCATTCGCAGTACAAAAGTGATAAAAATTTTGGCTGTTTTTTAATGATGAAATAGAATAATTTATAATTAAATTATATATATTTTTCATCTTTAAAATTTTTGCTATATGACATCCACAAATATAAATTTAGAATCACATATTCTTTTTTGACTTGAACTATCCTAAATTTGAAATTTGAATTTTGAAAAATACGCATATTAAAACGTTT
>BPLR01005316.1:0-22926 GCA_021605095.1 Caerostris extrusa | reverse complement strand
GCCGCGTACAGTTATCCTGCTAACCCAACTCACCTTGATGTCGTCAGAAATTATTTCTGTAGGACTTTGATGTCGTCGTTAACGGTCTCTTAGCGTCCACTTTCGTGCATCGTCCTCGGTGCCTATTTCGCCTTGTTTAAATTTAGCAAACCACTTCTATTGCTGATTTTTCTGGTGCGAAGTCCGGAATAATGTTTATATTAATAATGTTATAATGTTTATATTAATAATAATGTTTATATTTATAAAGTTGTTATTGCTTTTGGAGAAAAAATACTATTAAAGCCAATGCTTGGCTTTTAATAATATTTTTTTTTTCTCCAAAGCAATGCGTTTTTATTAACACACGAAATCCTTTTTGTCAAATTTTAAGTCGTCAAATTTATACACGTGTCTTTTGAAGGTTGGGACAACTAAAATCATATGGATTATAAGCGCCATCTATGTGTCAGCCTACGAACGTTTACCTGTTATAGTACATCATAATTGGGATATTCCGCTACAGCGCCTAAAAGTTATGCATGTATTGATATATAAAAACTGCATGTTCCTTTACATGCTATCCTTTCATTTAGGGTGCTTAGTGTATGAACCATCATGTCAGGAAAACATTTCCGAACACTGTCCGATTCCAAGTTGTCTAGGTCTACCCTATATATCCCTGAAGTTTTAAAACCAAGTACTGAACTATTATCAAAAACATCGAACAAGTCTCCAATGTAAAATAAAAATGGCGATGGTCAAAAAATATAAAATCTGCAATTATTTTCGTTAAAATTATAATTCGATACATTTTATAAAAAAAATGAAAGCTATAACTTAAAAACATCCTGAAAACATTATCATTTCTTCTTGCTTTGTTTGCTATCTACCGTAACAAATTTAGAAAACTCTCTAGATAATAAAGTTTCCAAGAAATATTCTTATCCCTTCAAATAAAATAAAATTTTACTTAAGAGAAATAGGATACGGCAGGTATATTATAAAAATATCTACTCGAAGAAATTTCTGAAAGATCTCATACCAAAATATTCATTGAAAAATTTTGTTAAAAATGTAAGATTTCAAATTAATGTACATATTCATTCGTAAATAGTAAAAAAAAATTAGAAGATAGCGGAAAGCTTAGTTAAAAGAGATAGCCCAATAAAAATATTTGAAAACAAGTATTTAAATTCAAAATATATTAATACTCCATTCAAAGGAATATTTAACTACCTTTCTTTGTCTATATGTGCTCCTGCATAAATGAATTTTAAAAACCAATATATATATATACTAAAAATACCAACATATATCAACTAAAAATGTAATAACGTTGTCAAAAATGCGTAATGCTGAACATTTTTAAAAACTTAATTACAGGAAAAATGCTAAACTCACCATATATTCAAAATTTATTATAAATTTTTCTGCTTAATCTGTTTATGACGTTAACATTTTCATTTCAAGCTATAATGTGATATTCTTATAGAGAAAAAATTGAACCCGCCGGCAAAACTGATGACTATATTGAAATTATGGCTATTTAAACAGTAGAAATTTGCCACAAAGATGAGGTGGAAAAATAAGTACTTAACAAATTTACAAATAGAGAATTAATTTTTATCAACTTTATTAATTCCCATTATGTTAACATTAAAATCAGAAGACCTTTAAAATTTTGCATGCATTTTTCTTGTTCCCTTGAAAACAATACATGATATAAAAGGTGCGGTATACTTCAGAATTAGTACATTTTATTTTCCAATAGAATTTCCCTAGAACTAATATTCATAAATATTCCTTACGAAATTAAAGAACAATACAATGTACATAAGTTATATATGATATAACTTCACATTGTATTATGTTCTTCATGCTAAGATCTGGTACGTAATTTTGAAAGTACGTAAACAGGACGTAATTTTGAAAGTTAGACCCAAAATACAAGGTCAGCTCGTACCATAAGATCGGATCGTTGATGCCAATACCTAACGAAGAACCAAAATTTTTGTCAAATTTATTTTATGGGCAGTTCTGAAGAACGTGACAACTCGATGTCAGTATAATTTTATCGAACAAAGTAAGAAAGAGCTATTATAGAATTGTTGGAAAATCTTTAGAAAAAGCATAAATAAACTTATTAAATTATTTAACGAATTTATTTTTTTTGACGAAAGACAGATTAATAAGAAATAGTGTTCATCGCTTAGTTCTTAGATAAATGAAAGTAATGACTATTAAAAATTAAATTAGATAAAATAATTATAAAACAGTGTTAAAAATCACATTATCTGCCTCATTCATTAAATTAATAAAAATTAAACATTTTCTATTCGTTGAAGCTTAATTTGAACTTTTCAGCATTCTTTACCAATCACTTCCTTAACAATATCAATTAGAGAATCTAATAATTAACGAAATACAAGAAAGCCACAGCAAATGCATGGCCAGGTCTGCTAGTACTTCCTGTATATAATACAAATGCAGTAGATAAATATTACACAACTTTTTTCCTGTAAGATATTTTATATACGTACGTTAACTATTAAAGTCTAAACTAACAATAGCCAAATAATTTTAATATCTAAACTTTTATTGCACGCAAATCTTTCTGATCCAGACAATACGCAATATAGATGCAATTCCAAAAGGTCATCATCATTCTTAAAAAAAGTAAAATACATATTTTCTCAATTTCTTAAAACAAACCAGTCAATTACTACTAGCTTTTATTTACGAAAAAATTTAAGAAATATTAGGTGAATAAAAAATTATTTAAAATAACTTTATTAGTGAAAGTTGGGTACTTGATAAAGATGATTCAATAAATTGTTCATTGATATTTAAATCACTAAAAAAATCTTTTGAAAACTTTTATTATTAAAACTTTGACAGATTCCTACTCAATTACCTTTTCAACTATAGGCATTCGTCAGCTTAATGCTGTACCATAATTATTTTATTTGTTATTTGTAAAGCTATATTTAAAAAATAATAATAATAAATAGATTAATTTTATTGAAAAATTATTTTTATTTTGATAATAGGATAAGTTATTTTCAACACATCGTATTATTAAAAAAATGCAAGCACAGTGAATTCAATTTATTAAATTTTCATTTGTGCCTTCAATATTAAATATTTAATATTGAAAACTTTAATATTTAAATGTTATCTCGCCAAGATTAATATTCAAAATTTGATATAAATTGCTTCAAATAAAAAAAAATATGTATTTAAAAAAACTAATACTTAACTAATTTACCTAAATAACTATATTTCGCATATCATTACCTGGAACACCTATGATACGGCCTTATTAATGAAATTTTTTATAGCTCAAATAATTTTATTTTTTAAGAAAAAAAAATTCTTTGATTATATTTTCTAAATTTAATTTATTAATAGAAAAATATAATTAACAATTTAAAGATAGTTAAGGTTAAAATTATAAAAATTTTAATGTGTATGTTTTAAATTAATAGTTTAAAGATAATTCAAGTTAAAAATATTAAAAATTTGCAATAATTGATATTGAAAAAAAAAAATTCACACGGTTTAAATATTTAAATTTAAGACAATTTTAAAATTGAAAACATTTGCAAAATCTAGGAAAAAATTCCAAAATTTGATGATTCATTACTATTTAAAACAATATTTTAAATAAATTATCTTTTAATCCCCCCAAATCATTTTCGTAGTGCATTTTAATCCCCCAAATCATTTTCGTAGTGCATTTTAATCCCCCCAAATCATTTTTCGTAGTGCATTTTAATCCCCAAATCATTTTCGTAGTGCGTTTTAATCCCCCAAATCATTTTCGTAGTGCATTTTAATCCCCAAATCATTTTCAGTGCATTTTAATCCCCCAAATCATTTTCGTAGTGCATTTTAATCCCCCAAATCATTTTCGTAGTGCATTTTAATCCCCCAAATCATTTTCGTAGTGCATTTCTTTAATCCCCCGAATCATTTTTGTAGTGCATCATCCCACAATCTTGCAGGGATTAAAATGCACTATAACAATGAAATATCCAACCAAACATTTTATATTATTTGAATATCACATAATCATAATTATTTTAAAAATATTTTAATTTATGAAGCCTTTGCAAAAAAAAATATATTTTAATGCAAACGAAAACGTTTAACCGAGATTGAAAAAAGAAAAAAAAAAAAAATCGAACATTAGTTTATTATTTCACCCTAGAATAACCACATCTAGGTTGTTTAAAAAATAATTAATGCTTAAACAGTATAAAACATTGCAACAAAATCAAAAACAAAAACTAAGCCGTGTAGACCCACCTGTAATGTCTGCATCTTGCGGCACGGGATTCTGTTCCACAGATCGAAAGAGCCTCTCCATGATCCTGGCAATCCTCACCAGCGCAAAGAAGAAAGTAATCCACAACACAGAACAAGAGCGAAAGTGGCCTTTGCGGCGCTCCGACATGTGGTTGTGGGTTTCTCAAACAAGGTCGGAGCTGTCAGATGACGTCACACGCGCATGCTCACACGGCAGGCTTAGATACCGGGTGCAAAGCGGGGAGCAGGGGGATGAAAATTTGAAGATGCGTTGCGATTTTTGAATCATAGTGATCATAATATAATTCTAAATAGAATACTTCGGAACCTTTGGCATGTATGAATTTTTCATAAAAGAAATGTTTTATTTATTTAATCATGTTTGATTAATATAATTTGTCGACTGCAAATTAAAAGAGCTTGAAAAATAAAAAATAAACAAATGTCAAAACTTGTGATCAAACACAAGTTTTGACATTCTTTTTATTTTAACACTTTGTTTATTTTAACACTTTATCAAAAAGTGTTAATGGTGGATTATGAATAACAAAAAATAACTTAATAAATTCAAAGTATATCGATTCTTTAACAGTAGTGAGTTTGTCTAAGATGCCAGTAAAAAATGCATAAACAAGCAATTCTGACAAATCGAAAAATTTTTGACTCCAAACCAAAACGGCTCCAGTTCTTCCATTTTACCCAATTATTTATTCATAACTTTGATATGTGATAAATATCATATTTTGCTTCAGTTGATTATTATTTGGGTTTGATTAGAATGAATAGTTTTGTGGTTTAATTTTAGGAATAAATTTTTGAATTGAGTGAAATCGCAGAATAGGAACTGTTGGGATTTGGCGATATTTCTCATTGCCAAGTGGATGATAATCACCAAACGTGGTAAACCCAGGTATTTCCCTAATGTTTCATTGGTCAAAATTAATTACCTATTTTAATTGGGCAAGATTATTCACGTGGTTTAATTCAATTACTGGAAAGTTCTAGAAGAATTTTTTTTAAAAAACCCGTTATTTTTAAAAGCAATTCATCTAACTTGTTACCCAGGTATTAAAGATTTTTTATTTTTGGGAACAAGGATTCCAGGCATTTTTAAAATTTAAGGAAGGCTGCTTATAGCAGAGATTTCTTCCTTCAATGTAAATTAAAAAATTATTGAATGGTGAAATTATTGAATGCTGGTTTGATTGCTAAAAATGTCGTGTCCCAGTTATGGATAGGATATGATTCTAACTGAAACGAAAAGATAAATCTAATGGATATATGTGGAGATGCAGAGCTGTGCGATGACTGATTAGAAAAGTTTTTATAGAGTTTTTATTTCAATTTCTCCCATTAAATTTCCTAAAATTAAATAATTTCTTTTAAATTCACATTCTGTTTCACGAAATCAAGCTATGGTAGTAGAGTTGCAAATCTATTAACTTACAATCGCAACTGTCACTTGGCGCACTTTGGCGACCAGTGTTTTTACGCCAAATTGCAACGGCCCCTATTCTGTTATTTACCTTTTATTTGTTTCTTGGTGTGTTCTTTTTAAAAAAAAAACTTTTAAATCTTAAAAGTTCTAAATTTATAGAAAATTGTACCAAATGAAAAAAAAAGTAATGATTTTATAGAACATGAAATGTACAAAGTAACATCAGTAACATAATATACAAATTGAAATAGATTATTAAAAATAATACCAGGGTGTTGTTGTGAGTTTTACAGTAAAAATCGAATTTTATTAAAAAAATTATCTTAACTTCCCGTATCGATTTCATTGCTAAATATAAAAATCAACATCAATTATTTAATAAACAATTATTAATTATTTTTTTTTTTTCTGTTTAAAACCTTTTTCTTAAGACCAGTATTTTTTATGAAAGTTAATGTATTTACTTGACCTGATTTATTCTTGTAGAATTATATTTTCATTTGATAAATTTTTAATTTATTGTAAATTTTAGATTTTCAAACTTATTTCGAATGTCTGTTGTATAAAGCACAAAAGAATTCCTTTAACAATTCCATTTACAAGTTTTGTTTTTTTTTTTTTTCATTTTTTCAGCAATAGAAAGTGTTAACAAATTAAGAGATCTTTTCATCAAAAGAGTTATACACTCAATTATAAAAAAAAAAATTAAAATGAAAAAAGAATTTTGTATTAGCTTTTCAAAAATTAGGTGTTGTTATATCATTATTTAAAGTTTGATAATGCAGTTCTATTCTATTTGTTAATGAAGTTCTATTGGGGTTAATGTTTTCAATCAAGGATAATTATTATATTTACGAAAGTTATTAATCTGTTGATTATTACTTATGAATAACTTTTCAAAAAAAAAAATAATAATAGCAAATAAACCATTATTACAAAAACAAAAATCAATGAATTATAATCAATAATCAATAATATCAAAAATATCAATAGGCTTTACCATTTAATAAGTACATTATATAAGGGAATGCTATTAAACGTGTTTGTGTATCCTATAGACTCAAAAGCTATTGGGCAGATTTTGCTGAAAACTTGACTGTTTGGTCTTTTTAATGTTTAGAAAATAGATTCAACGTTATCAGATAGATAGCGCTGTTATTTTTACAATGTTGACTGAATATTGGAATTTTATTCCCATTTCGACAGCTATTAAAAAAACATTTTTATTCCAAGCATCGAATACAAAAAGTTATTGAATGAAATACTACAAAATTCGATTCCCAAGCGCAACCAAAATAATTTAAAAGCTGAAGAAGAAAGAAAAAAAAACATTAAAAGCAAAACAGCAATGAAACAGAAAATAAAATGATATTGTACACAAATTAATTCATGTCATTTTAATTGTTTAAATGAATTAATATAGTTCTTCAAATGCATTTATTTAATTCATATGTGGCAATCCTGAGATTTAGCAATAGCGAAGAATTACTGCGTCCTCTAGTTTTTAATAAAGGGCCTTTTAAATGCATCCGACGCTAATATCTCCTCCCGTCTTGAACCTCCCACTGTCTCCTAGGTGGCGGTATCGTCATTTAAGAATCATGATTTTAAATAATCCTTTAATAGTATCTCTTAAATTCCGTTACGTACATTTTTGTGTCAGATAATTCTACTTTTAAGTGCCTTGTGAATCTTTAAATCTTAATCATTAAACTAGGAAAGAGTCAAATTCATGATTTTCTACAAAACCAAATGATATATGATCATTATAAATCTTGTACATAAGTAAGGATTTGTCAAAAAATGAATCTTATAAAATTTTTGTTGGTGGGCAACGTAGATCTACCTCCTCGTGGTGCACTCCAGGCAACATCTAATATGGCAATGATCTACAAACACTGTCTTCAGTCTGGTTCTCAGTGTGAGTTTCTTAGAGTTCTGCAGTGGAATGCCGGTGGTTTTTTCCAAAAGGAGGTCTTTTTGTTTTACAGCTAAATAACCCAGGAGTTAGTCTATCATTCTGTTAACATGATAATTAAAAAGGCCCTTAGGTGCTCCATTGTTGAGGATGTTGCCTCTAGAAACAGTCAAAAGCCCTGGTAGGATCCTATTCATGATATCCCTGAATAGCTTAGAGAAAATCGGTGGCATTGCTCGGCTTTTCTGTGGTCACTTCCGCAAGCACCTTCACAGAATTAAACTGACTCCTGACCTTCTCTGTCTCCTGTGTGATAACCAGGAAGAAATGGACATGCCTCACCTTGCTTCCTGTTCTGCACTGCCAGTCCAATTGCCAGTCCAATATTGCCAGTCCAATATTGCCAGTCAATATTGCTCCCATAAAGAAAACTGTTTCTTTTATGGAAGCAATATTGGACTGGCAGACTTTAAATTATGGATTAATTGATGTCTTTGATTTTGTTCTTTGTATTTTTTTTATATCTGTTGTCCTGTATCAGGAAGAAATGGATATGCCTCACCTTGCTTCCTGTTCTGCACTGCCTCCTGTTTCTTTATGGAAGCAATATTGGACTGGCAGACTTAAATTGATGGATTAATTGATGTCTTTGATTTTGTTCTTTGTATTTTTTTTATATCTGTTGTCCTGTATCAGGAAGAAATGGATATGCCTCGCCTTGCTTCCTGTTCTGCGCTGCCTCCTGTTTCTTTATGGAAGCAATATTGGACTGGCAGACTTAAATTTATGGATTAATTGATGTCTTTGATTTTGTTCTTTGTATTTTTTTTATATCTGTTGTCCTGTATCAGGAAGAAATGGATATGCCTCACTTTGCTTCCTGTTCTGCACTGCCTCCTGTTTCTTTATGGAAGCAATATTGGACTGGCAGACTTAAATTGATGGATTAATTGATGTCTTTGATTTTGTTCTTTTGTATTTTTTATATCTGTTGTCCTGTATCAGGAAGAAATGGACATGCCTCACCTTGCTTCCTGTTCTGCACTGCCTCCTGTTTCTTTATGGAAGCAATATTGGACTGGCAGACTTAAATTGATGGATTAATTGATGTCTTTGATTTTGTTCTTTGTATTTTTTTTTTATATCTGTTGTCCTGTATCAGGGAAGAAATGGATATGCCTCACTTTTGCTTCCTGTTCTGCACTGCCTCCTGTTTCTTTATGGAAGCAATATTGGACTGGCAGACTTAAATTGATGGATTAATTGATGTCTTTGATTTTGTTCTTTGTATTTTTTATATCTGTTGTCCTGTATCAGGAAGAAATGGATATGCCTCACTTTGCTTCCTGTTCTGCACTGCCTCCTGTTTCTTTATGGAAGCAATATTGGACTGGCAGACTTAAATTGATGGATTAATTGATGTCTTTGATTTTGTTCTTTGTATTTTTTTTATATCTGTTGTCCTGTATCAGGAAGAAATGGATATGCCTCACTTTGCTTCCTGTTCTGCACTGCCTCCTGTTTCTTTATGGAAGCAATATTGGACTGGCAGACTTAAATTGATGGATTAATTGATGTCTTTGATTTTGTTCTTTGTATTTTTTTTATATCTGTTGTCCTGTATCAGGAAGAAATGGATATGCCTCACTTTGCTTTCTGTTCTGCACTGCCTCCTGTTTCTTTATGGAAGCAATATTGGACTGGCAGACTTAAATTGATGGATTAATTGATGTCTTTGATTTTGTTCTTTGTATTTTTATATCTGTTGTCCCGTATCAGGAAGAAATGGATATGCCTCACTTTGCTTTCTGTTCTGCACTGCCTCCTGTTTCTTTATGGAAGCAATATTGGACTGGCAGACTTAAATTGATGGATTAATTGATGTCTTTGATTTTGTTCTTTGTATTTTTTATATCTGTTGTCCTGTATCAGGAAGAAATGGATATGCCTCGCCTTGCTTCCTGTTCTGCGCTGCCTCCTGTTTCTTTATGCCTGGCAGACTTAAATTTATGGATTAATTGATGTCTTTGATTTTGTTCTTTGTATTTTTTATATCTGTTGTCCTGTATCAGGAAGAAATGGATATGCCCCTCACTTTGCTTCCTGTTCTGCACTGCCTCCTGTTTCTTTATGGAAGCAATATTGGACTGGCAGACTTAAATTGATGGATTAATTGATGTCTTTGATTTTGTTCTTTGTATTTTTTTTTATATCTGTTGTCCTGTATCAGGAAGAAATGGACATGCCTCACCTTTGCTTCCTGTTCTGCACTGCCTCCTGTTTCTTTTATGGAAGCAATGTTGGACTGTCAGACTTAAATTGATGGATTAATTGATGTCTTTGATTTTGTTCTTTGTATTTTTTATATCTGTTGTCCTGTATCAGGAAGAAATGGATATGCCTCACTTTGCTTCCTGTTCTGCACTGCCTCCTGTTTCTTTATGGAAGCAATATTGGACTGGCAGACTTAAATTGATGGATTAATTGATGTCTTTGATTTTGTTCTTTGTATTTTTTATATCTGTTGTCCTGTATCAGGAAGAAATGGATATGCCTCACTTTTTGCTTCCTGTTCTGCACTGCCTCCCCTGTTTCTTTATGGAAGCAATATTGGACTGGCAGACTTAAATTGATGGATTAATTGATGTCTTTGATTTTGTTCTTTGTATTTTTTTTATATCTGTTGTCCTGTATCAGGAAGAAATGGATATGCCTCACTTTGCTTCCTGTTCTGCACTGCCTCCTGTTTCTTTATGGAAGCAATATTGGACTGGCAGACTTAAATTGATGGATTAATTGATGTCTCTTTGATTTTGTTCTTTGTATTTTTTTTATATCTGTTGTCCTGTATCAGGAAGAAATGGATATGCCTCACTTTGCTTCCTGTTCTGCACTGCCTCCTGTTTCTTTATGGAAGCAATATTGGACTGGCAGACTTAAATTGATGGATTAATTGATGTCTTTGATTTTGTTCTTTGTATTTTTTTTTTTTTATATCTGTTGTCCTGTATCAGGAAGAAATGGATATGCCTCACTTTGCTTTCTGTTCTGCACTGCCTCCTGTTTCTTTATGGAAGCAATATTGGACTGGCAGACTTAAATTGATGGATTAATTGATGTCTTTTGATTTTGTTCTTTGTATTTTTTTTTTTTTATATCTGTTGTCCTGTATCAGGAAGAAATGGATATGCCTCACTTTGCTTTCTGTTCTGCACTGCCTCCCTGTTTCTTTTATGGAAGCAATATTGGACTGGCAGACTTAAATTGATGGATTAATTGATGTCTTTGATTTTGTTCTTTTGTATTTTTTTATATCTGTTGTCCTGTATCAGGAAGAAATGGATATGCCTCACCTTGCTTCCTGTTCTGCACTGCCACCTGTTTCTTTATGGAAGCAATATTGGACTGGCAGACTTAAATTGATGGATTAATTGATGTCTTTGATTTTGTTCTTTGTATTTTTTTTATATCTGTTGTCCTGTATCAGGAAGAAATGGATATGCCTCACCTTGCTTCCTGTTCTGCACTGCCACCTGTTTCTTTTTATGGAAGCAATATTGGACTGGCAGACTTAAATTGATGGATTAATTGATGTCTTTGATTTTGTTCTTTGTATTTTTTTTATATCTGTTGTCCTGTATCAGGAAGAAATGGATATGCCTCACCTTGCTTCCTGTTCTGCACTGTCTCCTGTTTCTTTATGGAAGCAATATTGGACTGGCAGACTTAAATTGATGGATTAATTGATGTCTTTTGATTTTGTTCTTTGTATATTTTTTATATCTGTTGTCCTGTATCAGGAAGAAATGGATATGTCTCACTTTGATTTCTGTTCTGCACTGTCTCCCTGTTTCTTTATGGAAGTGTTGTTGAATTTCCAGGCTTAAATTAATCGATTAACTGATGTCATTTGTTCATATCTTTGTATTTATTATTATTTTTATGATATCTGTTGTCTTATAAACTTGGCATTGAACTTTAAAAAAAAATGTTTTTGTAGTAGAAAATTACTAGTTAATATTGTATCAATGATTTAAATGTATAATTACACAATGCTTTTCAAGAAGATGAATATATCCCATTTTAAGAGTTTTGTTAAAAGAAAAAAAAAAATGGCATGCTTTCAATTCTTTGGAAATCTGATTTCTTTTCCAATAGTAATAGTTTTGCTTTCAATTCTGAAGATTAATTAACAGCTTTTATAAATCATTAGTTGCATAAAAGGAAATGCCACATATTGAGCTGTAAATTAGAATCAAGGTTAAACAAACATGCCTCTGTCTTGCAGAGATATTTGTTAAGAAAGACGTTTTCTTTTTCGTATCAGAAATCTGTCAAGGTCTTTAAGCGAATCACGTTTAAAATAGAGTTAATTGTTTTTTAAAAAATAGAAGTAAAATATTTAAATAGAATCTTTCAATCACATACTTTTTGTTTGTTTTTATTAATGAACACTTGATTTATCATTAGTTAAAAAGGAGCCTATAATTAAGTAGTCAGACGACTGCTTTGTTCTTTATTGCAACAAGAACTTTTTACTTTATTGTGGTTAATTCTAGTTAAACTACATTACACAATTTTGAAAATTTAATTTCTGGAAATCTCTGATAGTGCGGCATCATTATGGGAATTTCCCTGGGTTTTTGTTTTAATAGATATCTAACAGATTTATTAGTTAAATAAAATATTTTAACTCATTTTTTACATTAATTAACGATAATATTCATGGAATCATTCTTTTCTATAGAATCTGATAAATTTTACTAGAAGTTTCAGCCCTAATACAAAATTTATTTTACATAAATACTCGTACAACACTGGCAACCATAAAACTTAGTTTGGTTTCAGTTTGCCGCTCTAAAAGTCATTTTTTTTTTGCACACGTTGGGCTATTAGACCAGGACCTACAGTTTAACATCGTTTCCGAACCGCTAATAAACATCCACCCCGCCGTCAGGATTCGAACTACCAACTATTCGATTTATGGTATCACCGTGCAGAATGCTAGCCAATTGGCCATCAGGCCGCTATAAGACGTAGTAAAAATTCTGCTTTAAAAAATTTGCTATATTCAACATTTTTTTAAACTGATTTACTTTTTATAACAATAAATCTTTAAAAAAGCATTTAATATGGTAATTGCCAGTGCTGTTTTCTTGGATAAGTTAATTAAAAAAAAATTAAATTTTTTCATTTCGCTTTGGCAATTCAACTTCAATGCCATAGTAACAGCATTTAAAATGAATGCATAAATGAATTAGTGAAAATTCTGCCTCATAATTGATGTAACTTATTCAAAATCAATTCATGTTTCTACGTATTCTGTGTCGATAAAAAAAAATTCAGTAATTAAAAACGCACGAAAAGTTGATTTTCGATACCTGGTAAAAAAAAAAATATATCATATATATAGGTCAAATCGCAAAATAGGGACCGTTGGAATTTGGTGACTTTTTGTAGCGCCAATTGAGTGATAAGTTCTCCAAATATGGTAACCTGCGTTTCTTGTATTGTTTACAATTCACTTCCTTTACAGTTGCAGTTGCAACCCGTTACTTGGCGGACTTTGGCAAAAAGAATTTTTGATGTCAAATTCCAACAGCACCTATTCTGCAGTTTTACCCATATGTATATATATATATATATATATAAATACTTTTGAGCACTAGATTTCTATTTCATAATCTACTTGAATATAGTCCGTCCACTGATTGCGTGGAAAATGGCAAACGGTCAAGTTGGACAGATTCAAAAAGAGCGGCATCATAGGAGAGGAAAAGACGCTTAAGAGGTATTTTGATTGTAATAAAAATAATTTTAATTTTCAATAACTAAAATTTTAAATTAAGCAGTATTGAAAGAAAAATTAGATGGAAAAAAATTCCATTGTAACTATTATCCTTTCTTTTTAAAAGCATCTTTTGACAGTGTAAATTAGGCAGCACCCTAACAAATAATCGATCGTGTAAGTAGTTATCTAACAAGCACTATTTCCATTTACAAGGAAGTTATCTAACAAACAATATTTCCATTTCCTTCGTTAAACCGGATGTTTACCAATTCACACTATCTTTTTGGTCGAACTATATTTCATATTGTGACTAAATTTACTTCCTACTCTATTTAACATTTTTCTTGTAGTAATACTTTTCTATACATTTTCATAAAATTCATATTCTATTAACTCTAACCTGCTTTGAAATATTTTAAAGGTGCTTTAATTGAAAACCCATCCTGTTTCCATCTTTTAGTAACTTAAAAAGTAATAACATCTTAAGTTATGCTTACTTAAGTTAGTTAAGTGTGAATCTAATGATTATATTATTATTTATCAACAAATGATAGTCTATGTTTTACCTTGAAACATTACAAAAATTAAATAATGTTACAGTAAATGATTTGAAATGATAATGATAATAGTGATATAAGGGATTTGATTAAATGCTTCTAAAAATTATATAATGCTGCAGTTACAGTAAATGATAAATGTTACAATGGCAAATAAAATATTAATGTATTTCAGAGAATTTTTTTTACTCTGCTCGTATTTGTACGCTATAAAAGTGTCCATTGGCCTAAAATAAATATTTATGGTACTCAAAATAATTTCCTACAAAACATGCGTTCAAGCGTGAATAAATATACTTACACTACATTAAAACCTAATTAAAATGTTATGCTACTATGCCCAAAAAGTAAAACCAATTATTTTTTTTTCAAAAACTCTTTTTATTCATTTTATTTCATCGCTTTCAAAGTAATCCCCACCGGACACAATGCACTTTGCCAACTTTTTTTTCTAATCCTCAAAGCATGCTAAAAGTCATCGGTAGGGATGACTTTCAAAGCGCACGGTGATTCACGTTGAATCTCTGCAATCGACTCAAAACGGTGTCCCCGGAGTGATGTTTTGAGTTTGGGAATAGCCAGAAGTCGCACGGGGGGATACGGTGGTTGTGGAATGATATGGGTTTCATTTTTGGTGAAAAAAAAAATCCCGAAGAATCAGTGAGAGATGGCGCATTCAGTGTTTTCGGTACCAAATGAGATTTGAGGCCCAAAATGGAATGGGCCAATCCTTTTAAAATTCCAACATCATCATCAAGATCTCTAATTGTAAATCAACGGTTTGCAAGCACAAAATCTTTAATTTTCTGGACGTGAGCTTCGTCGACTGATGTTGAGGGTCGACCAGAGGGGTCTTCTCTTCAACGTGTTTTCTGTCTTTGAACTACCGCTTCTAAACATTTTTTTCCAATATAAGAATAATGACCGAATGCCTTCTGCAACATTCTATACGTTTACGGAATCAAAATTGAATGCAAGTTCTTTGCTCAATGAATTCAGACATTTCAAAATAGCCTGAATCAGTTTTAGCGTCTCACAAAGCCAAGCGTAACTCAAACACTAATGAATATTTTGACGTCAAATTTCACACAGATGTTAAGGACACTGTCAGCAACCTAAAAAAGCTTGAAATTCCATAAGCCCCGGAAATTTTAAATTGAAAATTGGTCTTACTGTTTGGACACAATAGTAAATATAATAAATAACATGTTTTAAAAAAGTTTAAAAAAATTCAATCATGTTTTTACCTAAAACTAGATTCTTTAAGTGATCTACGATTAAAAGTAGTTATTTTATTTTTCACTCAAGTATATCAAAGCAAGAAAAAACTCCTTTTATTTCTTCTTTTATAGTCAATAACAATCAATGATTTTCATGCCTTTTCAACACATTCTGTAATACACAGAAAAAAAAAATAACATTATTTAAAAAACCACACCTTTTTTTAAGTTAGCGTTGAAAATAAAACTACATATTCTAGACATAATAAATAGCACAATCAATGCAGCCTAAAGTCCTGTTCAAGGTCTGTTTACAAAAAAAAAATTGAAAAAGAAAATTATGGCCGTTCTTCTGTGCATCTGCTTTCTCTATTGTGTTTCTTTTTTCACGATTCAGCTGTGCATTGTGTACGTTTAACCGAATGTAACATCCACGTGATTTTTAAATGAAACATTAATAATAGAAAGAAATTTTAACGGACCAATTATTTCCTTAACATTCTATGCTTTATCATGCTATGCTTTATATCTTTTAACTGTCGATTTTATGGATTTTCTTTTCTTTTCTTCATTTTTTATATTATTTTTTTAGGATACTTAAATACGATTACTGTTGCTACCAGTGCCATTTTGATCTAATTAACAGGCACTCAGCATTATAGAATAACTTAATACTAATAAAAGAAAATTGCACATTTTAATCACACAGATGCCACATTATATTATAGGTTGTTATTATTTAGTAATAATAGAATAATTTCTATATGATCTTCTTTCATTTTTCATCCCAGGTGGCTTTTTTATAAGTCTCAGAGCTGAGAAAAGTCTCTCAACACTTACTTGGTTTGCTGCTAAAGCAAGAACTATCTTTATTACTGGTTGCATTATTAAAAGATACAATTGAATTGCCTTTTCATAATATTTAATTCTAGCATTAGTTCAACGAATTTTGATAAAAAAAAAATATTTTCATAAAATAATCAGGAGTCGGATTTTTAAACTCCTGACAATAGAGAAAGCAGATGCACAGAAGAACGGCCATAATTTTCGTTTTTCAATTTTTTTGTAAACAGACCTTGAACAGGACTTTAGGCTGCATTGATTGTGCTATTTATTATGTCTAGAATATGTAGTTTCATTTTCAACGCTAACTTAAGAAAAGGTGTAGTTTTTAAATAATGTTATTTTTTTTTTCTGTGTATTACAGAATGTGTTGAAAAGGCATGAAAATCATTGCTTGTAATTGACTATAAAAGAAGAAATAAAAGGAGTTTTTTTCTTGCTTTGATATACTTGAGTGAAAAATAAAATAACTACTTTTAATCGTAGATCACTTAAAGAATCTAGTTTTAGGTAAAACATGATTGAATTTTTTTAACTTTTTTAAATCTACATGTTATTTATTATATTTACTATTGTGTCCAAACAGTAAGACCAATTTTCAATTTAAAATTTCCGGGGCTTATGGAATTTCAAACTCTTTTTAGGTTGCTGACAGTGCCCTTAACATCTGTGTGAAATTTGACGTCAAAATATTCATTAGTGTTTGAGTTACGCTTGGCTTTGTGAGACGCTCAAAACTGATTCAGGCGATTTTTGAAACGTCTGAATTCATTGAGCGAAGAACTTATCCCAACTCCCTCAAAGATTCTCACCTCCCGACTTCACTCAAAGTCAAGATTCCTTAGGAATTTTTATTTTTTAAATTTTCGAATATAATTATCTAAACGTGAAATTTTGTATCAGTATATATAATAATTGACGAAGAATGTTTTCAAATAAAAATTGTTTAGATATGATGCAGTCAGACATTATTCATTTTTTTTAGTTTTGAAGGAAATTTAATAATTAATTTTATACTGAAAAATTCATACTAATTTAATAATTAGTATGACTTTTTAGATAAAAATTTTTACATTATACTTGAACACAGAGTTTTTCAAACTAAAGGACTTGTTAAAAGTTCAAGAATGCTTACATTTTATGCTAATGCGCTATATTACCTGTATTAAATATTTATTTACTTATATTAAAAGCACTTTGGCGCTGGTTAAGGAAATGTATCATGATAGTATAAATATATAATTAATTTAAATTTTTAAAATATTCGTCCCTTTGCATATAATTATCAGGAAATCCCATATTTATAAAGATGCTTTTTAGGCAACTACTATCTTTAGTACCAGTCAAAATATTGTAATGCATCGCAATTAGTACTTTCATTTTAACAACTTGGAAAATTCAGATTAATAAATAAATAATTATAAAAATTAATTAATAAATTATTTAATTGTTAAATAAATGATTATAAAATTAATAGAGCATTAATGAAGCAACATATTTTATTTACTTTATTTATTTATTAGTTTTTCCTTTAACCAGGAATTCTATTTTTTAAATGAAAGAGTATTTAAATTTTATTTAGAATCGGGTTTTTTTATACTTTTTTTCTTACTCAATAAAATGTAATCCTTGCAATTTTTATAAAACAATAAAACACAATTCATTATTTTTGTATCATTTTAAGAATATTATTAAATATGTTTTTGCCGCAACTGATAAAAGCTGTTTTATGAATCACACAGATAGCAGATGTTTTATGAATCAGAGTTTCATTTTGCAGTTTGTCATAATGGATGCAAAAAAATTTTCACCTCATTAGGGAAAATAAATTAAAATATTTTTTTCATAATTATATATTAAATCGATAAACTTTTTTTCTCTTCAATAATAAGATATTTTTAATGTATTTTTTAATTCCATTGAATCAAGCAAAATGAAAACAAATCATCGATTTTTTTTTTTAATTTCAAATTATACTGAATTTTTAATACCGAATATTATTTATTCTTAGAAAATTTTAAATAATATTTTTATAAATTTAAAATAATATTTAATATTTAAAAAATAATTTTTTTTTTAATTTCCTGAGCTAAGAATGTTTATATTAGATTGTTTAATTGATATGTACAAAAATAATTACCTGTTACTTATTTATTTTTATCAATTAAAAGTGAAACTTATTTTTACACAAAGTATTATTCAATTCAGTTTAGTTGCTTGTTTGACCATGCGAAATTTATATTGTAAAATAGTAAAATAATGTTACATTGGTTTCATATATGTGAGTTACATATGCATTTGTTTAGTAATAAAGTCGTTTGTAGTATTTTATAATATTAATTTAAATAAGTAATCTGTCTAAATTTTAATGGAAGCTTATAACTTTTCCCACTTAAATTAATTACTATATACAGACACAAATATTTTTATATATTCATCATAATTTTTCTGTAAACCTATTATACAGTTTATCATAGAAAATATATGACTTAATAAACTAAATTTTATTCTTTCTTCTGTAATGTAAATTCATACAATGACGTTTATTTAATAGCAATACAATATATTCAATGTAACTGTAAACTAAAACAATTTGTTATCATCATAGCCTAAAAAATACGTTAAACATATTATATACATACTTTTCAGTAGCCACTGCCCGGCCTGGACTTGCGGTTAAAAGAGTCCTATTTGAATAAAAAACATGATTTATTATCTTATTATATGCTTTAACCCTCAAACTTTAATTTACAGCAGTGGTTTCTCACACTAGGGTCCACTATTATATAAAAGACCTGAAGAGTTCACTTAAATTATCATCATTATTTATTTATTTATTATTTAGATTTCTAAATGACGTTTGTACTTTGGATAATCTATTATAATAATTAATAGGCATATTTAATCCAGTTTTTAAATAATCAATTAATTTAATTTCTATATTTTTCACAATTAAATAGTTGCGCAGATGTTAAGAAGATAGTTTATTTTTAAAATGTTTACTTGTTATTTTATATTAAATTTTATTTGTAAGTTTAAAAAATAAAATCAATTCTTTGTCAGAAAATGTTAAGTAGTTAAGTAAATGTTAAAGAGTAAGTGTTTGTAGAAAGTTAAATGTTATAACTGTTTGTAAAATGTTCGATGTTATAATTGCTTGTAACATGTTCAATGTTATAATTTTTTGTAAAATGTTCAGTGTTATAACTGTTTGTAAATGTTAACAGTAGGCTAAATGTATTCGCGTATCTGTACGCTAATTGTATTTAAAATTTTAAAAGAATCCGTGAACCCCGAAAATAATTTTTAGACTTAAAAGTCATAAAAAAGATTTAGAACCTCCGATCTACATTTTTCTTCCGAAATTCTTTCTCGTACCTCAAGAATCATAATGTCATTATATCTGTTATTTTAAAAATGTTTAATTGTCAGTTTATGTTAAGTTTTATTTATAAGTTTAAAAGACAAAATCATTTTTTTTTCTTCAAAATTGTTTTTATAAAACAGAGCACTCAATATATTCGCGTACCTGTATTCCATTTGTAATTAAAATTTTAAAAGTATCCGTGAACCACAAAAAAAAAAAAAAAAAAAAAAAAAATTTAGACTTAAAAAGTTTTAAAAAAGACTGAAAAACCACCGATCTTCGTTTCTTCATCTGCAATTCATTCTCATACTTCAAGAATCATTTCCACACCAACAAATTACGTTCAGCAACCATCACTCGGGAGGGGTGGGCTGTCCATCCCCGTCCTTGTGTCGAAAGAGCGGAAGGACAGCATTCCGGCGAGGGTTCTTGGGCAACCTACTCGAGCGTCTTCCCGAAGTAGGGCAGGCCTCACTGCAGGCTATCTATCCCCAAGAGAAAGTGGAAACGGGTGTCACTGTCTCGAGACACGTTCAATGACCATCAAAAATAAAAAACGCAATGGTTAACGTAACATGCAGTTTTTAGCTAATCGTTTAGATTACAACATTGGAAGTTTCGAGAGGGATTTATGCTGAAAAAGTGTTTTTAAAAATTTCAAGGTAATGTAGGTGGAGTATTTCGTGTAGTAATGTAATGTATGTGGGGGGATTATTACAAGACTTTTACAATTACTACAAAGTGGGGGATTTCAAAATACAGTGTAAGGGGTGTACAAATAGCATAGTATCGATAGCATTGTGTTTAGCCGCTGCAGCTTGAACATACTAAAAATTTCAAGGCAATGTAGGTGGAGTATTTTTGTGTAATAATGTAATGTATGATAATGGTGGATATAATTCTAATAATGCATGATGATAATGGTCGATTACTACACGAAATACTTCTAATGTAGGTGATGGATTTCAAATGCAATGTAGATGGAGTATTTAATGTATGTGCTAAGTAATGTAATGTAGTAAAGTAACGTATGATAATGGTGGATTACTTAAGAAATACTTCAATGTAGGTGGTATTACAAATGCAATGTAGGTAGTATTTCGTGTAGCAATGTAATGGGGGATTACTACACGACATTACAATTACTACCAAAAATATTTCAATGTGGGTGGAGTACAGAATATCGTTCACATTGTGTTTAGCCCCTTCAGGCTTGAAATGATCCTGAAAAATTTCAAAGACAAATGTAGGTGGAGTATTTCGTGTAATAATACAAATATATGATAATGGTGGATATAATAATAATAATGTATGATAACGGTGGATATAATAATAATAATAATGTATGATAATGGTGGATATAAGTATGCTAATAATGTATGATAACGATGGATTACTACAAGACATTGCGTTACTTACAGAAATTTATTTCGACTAAAACTGAAAGGTGCAATGGTTAACGTAACATGCAGTTTTTAGCTAATCGTTTTGGATTACAACATTGAAAGATTCGAGATGGATAAATGGTGAAATTTTTTTTTTTTTTAATTTCAAGGTAATGTAGGTGGAGTATTTCATGTAGTAGTGTAATGTATATGGGGGATTACTACACGACATTACAATTACTACAAAAATATATCTGATTGAAAAAAAATAATAAAATACAAAAAGAGCTTAAACAATAAATAAAAAATGACAAATATCAAGAGACAGAAGTATTCAACAGCAATGTTTTTAAGTTTGTAAATATGCTAAAATTATGATGTTAAAAAATAACGCAGTACTTGTGAGAGAGGTGAACATAAGGCACCTCTGTGTGATATGTAAATAATCATTCTCTGTAATAATAACTGAATTTTTAAGGCGTTAAAAACAATTGCTAATATTAAACCGTTGGTATCCGAACAAATAAATGGATTGATGTCAAAATTCGAGCTACTTAACTCTACTTAACGCCAGGCTGTGAAGTAACTATTAAATAACTGCTGAAATCAACGCAAAAACTACTTTCCTATTGAGGCGTTCTGATCGCCAATTGGCTGATGTTCCGGCCATCCCACCATAGGTTTTCAGATCAAATCACAGCTGCGATATGGATGTTTGTGAGTGGTTCCGGAATCATGTGTAGGTTTAAATTGCTATTATTATATAACCGCGAGAGGTCGCGGTTATAACTGGGTAACTGACTAGTAACTGACTTCAACCTGTGTGGGCCAGTGTGGTAAGTAGATGCGGTGAGATCTTCAGACCACGTGGAAAACGCGCTAGGAGCGTCCAGATCAAAACAGATGGTCAGGGGCCGGTTCTTAGTTTTTAACTATTAATACTCTTGTAGAAGAGGCACAGGATGCCATGTATGTATGTACAAATATTGTAAATAAATTAATGTAAATAGAAGAGATTTGGTGAATACATCCTGACACAACTAGTTGCTAGCATGGCAACTAACACATGTTAATATAGGTACCGGCCTAATTAGTCTAAAGTGTGCAAAAAATGACAGTAGAGAGCAAACCATACCCAACAAAACATAATCTAGCATCGAAGTCAAATGCCCTCCTAAAAGTTACCATTAATTCATTACTAAGATGACCGCTAATAAACTTAGATAAATTAATAGTTACTTTAATATTTACACAAAACTCAGCACGTACCCCCATTCTCCAGTGATTTGCAATTATCATTTTTTAATCTATTTCCAGAATTTAATTAAATAGTTTATACCTGAATATTTAAATTTTAACTACTATTTAATCTGGGCATGGATGTTTGTTAGTAGTTCGAATCCGTATTAAACCTGGGTCCCCGGTCTAATTAGCCAAAAGTGTGCGCAAATGACTCGTAGAGCGACAAGCTAAACTAAAACTTATTTAAGCAGATTTTAATCTTGGCGTTCTCAATTTGGGGGCCTGAATGGCCGAGAGGCAGCACTCTGGCGTTCGGTACCTCAGGTTTCGGCTTCGGGTCCCGGCGGTGCCATGGATATTTGTAGAGATTCGTAATCCACTTTTAAACCGTAGGTCCCGGTCTAACATGATCGTAGAGCGTTGCGGGGGGTATTGTTACTCTGCGTCCGTAGTCTTTCGTTGCACGCACTCCTAGGATAGAGTGCTATGAGTAATGTCATGCGGCGCTTGCCTTAAGGCAGCTAAGACAACTGTCTAAGTGTTTGGTTATTAGCTGCATTAGAACAAAAAATCTATGTTCATTTCTCATGTACTTAGAGTGCAGAATATTAATCAATAGCCCTGTTTAACTGCATTTCGCGTTTTTTGTTCAACAAGCGTTATTAATAAGGTATGACCTTCATTTCCTCTTATTCTTAAAAATACAATGAACAGTACTTGAGTTGAGAAATCTTTTATTACTTAATCGTATTACTCTCAGGGCATTGACCCGTCGATTAATTCGCTTCACTCACGTGTTATTGTTAGAAAAACTTCGTTACTGATGACGAAATCGCATACAGACAAATTTCCTGCATGTTAGTAAGAGAAAC
>BPLR01005315.1:20000-37850 GCA_021605095.1 Caerostris extrusa | reverse complement strand
TGGTTACGCATTGCTGGGGCTGTTGTAGATGGTATTATACCTTGTTTATGCATGTATTACTATTGGTAATTAAAAATTTTTTTGAAATTAATGCTATGTAAAATAATAAATATGTTTAGTGCATTGTGTTTAATAAATTATTTTTCTGTATATGTAATGTATGCTGCCTTCTGCAATAACCTATACTTTATGTAAGTAAAGATATTAAAAATTAATAAAACATAAAATCATATTTGAAAAGTGATGTTAATGGTGATTATTTTTTTATAGTTATATATGAGTTTTTAGTAATAAATAGTATGCTAATTTAATTTAACTAAACTTAACATATTTATATAGTTTTGGTGAATACAATTGTATCAAAAAGGAAGAATTGAATATTAATTCTTTTTCTATTTTATATATTTGATCTAATAAAATATTGTCTTTTATTTTGTGTGAATATGTGGTTTATGTTTTTTATTCAAATTTTTTGCAGCATTTTTTATTGCTTTTTTATCCCCTATTAATTATTATTAATCTATAAACAATTGTATTGATGCATTCTTATTGATTGTATGTAGATTGTTGTTTTATTAGAAATTGATTGTATGTAACTAGTTTTAAGAAACTTTTATCACTGAAATTTTTTTTTTAAATTTGATTAATAGTTACTTCTGCTAAATTGTATGACTCATAAATTTTTATCATTTTCAACTTTTTAAATATATAAAACACTTGGTAAAAGGAAATAAATGGCTAAAAATGTTTCATTATTATGTGCAAATTTTTTAAACCTAAATTTGTACTTTTTTAATATTACTGTTTTCTAATAGCAGTGCCTAACATTTTGTTAATTATATTTAAGTATATTAATTGATTTAATGTTTTTATGATTGTGTTTTGATCTATATCTCCTTTTTTTCCATACAGTCATTTAATTTTTAGATTTTATCTGAAAAATTTTTCAGTTCATACATATACATTTTTTAATTCAAATTTTATATATATATATACTTGAATGATTACTTCAAAAACTAACTAGAAATTTTATAACAAAATGCTGAAAGATTTTTGTGCAATATTTGTTTATTATTAACGAGTGTTCTTTCATGAATGTAATATTAATTAATAGTATAAAAATATTTATTTAGCTTTACTCAAATTAATTCTTTTAGATGGTATCTCTGGCCATATTATTAACATCACTAAATGCCTATTGATAATTTTAAAGTTAAACTGAATGTTTCTTTAATGATTTAATTAGAATAAATTATTCTTAACAAAAATGTTGAATTAGAGATTAAAATACAAACAAAAAACTAGTGTTATTTATTTTGCCCTTGGATTTAATTAAATACAATTACTTGATGAAGTTGTTTTTAAATATAATTAAAAGCCATTTTTTTTTATTTCAACTTTGCTCATAAAAATGAAATAATTTTATGAACATAAAAAAAAAAAAAAAAAAAACTGTTATCAGTATTTTCAATTTAAATTAAATAATTTTTATATTGTCAGATAAATAAGATCATTTAAAATATTTAAAAATAATTTTATCTTTAAATGAATCCAAACAATAATCTCATTAAGAATAAAAATTGTAAAACATTTATGAGATATGCTTGTATGTTTAAAATTTTATAGTAGACACAAATAATATCTCCAGAGAATATATACCATGATATGTTTAGATAATTATATTGCTATGTATGTGTTGGATCTTACATTGTTTATCTTCTTATATTAGCTTCACTATTCAAGAATTTCCAAGAGAAAATTTATTAATATGCTAATTCTTTTTTTATTCTATTTTTTTTTCAGAAAGAAGTGATATCAATCTGAAATTGTGAAACATTTTCAAAGTCAGTTCTATGATTACTCATCCAAAATTCAAGGCATATAAAAGACCACATTGTTACTAATTCTAGAGAATGTCATTTTCAGTGTACTTTGTGTAGCAAGTTTTCTTTCAGAAATGCAGCCTTAAGGCTCATATGCTAGTGATCCCCACAGCAGAGCACCTTTTTGCATGCACAGTTTGCTGAAAAGACTTTGCTTTGAAAGGTTCTCTTACAGAACACATGGCATATCATTTCATCGATGCCTAGTGTGCAACAACTTGATGTACTTCTTGATTGATTTGAATTTTTTTTTCTGTAGGACATTTATTTAGAATACAACTCACTTTCATCATAATCTTAGCCAAAGTGATAGGTGTCAAAAGATTTGCAGAGAAGGACCACCCCAATTCAACCTGGAAGGACCAGATAATTTCAGCTTTCCAAAACATTCTAAGCAGAAGGCAAAAGCAAAGTTACTTGGACATATTTTTAGTAAACATCACTGGTGATTCTCAACCATATCCAGGCTGAGAATTAAATGTGGTAAATTTGCATATTACATCTAACTGCTTCTGTATTCATGCATTTTAGCATTAAGCATTGTTTAAATTATTTTATGCAACCACATCAATGTATAATATGGAAATAACAATAGTACTTTTTTCATGGAATTGAGTAATCATTCTCATTTTATTTCGTATGAAAAAGATTCTATGTCCTATTACCTAGAATGGATTAAGGATTTATACTGAGATACCACTATATCTTTTATTGCTGAATTCTCTATTCTTTAGACTTATGTTGTGTAAGGAATTTTGTCAAAAGTTTTATAATAATAACTAATTGTAATGGATTTATAGAATTTTTTTTTTTATTATTATTTTTTTTTTCAAGAAATTTTTATTATTGAAGTTTTTATATGTTAAAAGAGTAAACCGTTACATTTAATAATTTAAAAAGTAAATCTAAAGTTTTTAGAAAGATTTATTTTTACAAATTTTTTATTTAAAAAAATTAACATTTTTCAAAATTTGATGTATGGTTTTTATCTTATGATTTACCTTTATATGAACAATAAAAATTATTAATCTGAAAACATTTAACCTGAGAAAAATTGTCTGCCTCCTCAAAATTTAAATTATAATAAGTTTTTTATCTGTATGTTTGCAGAATCACGGCACATTTCATAGCTCAAGTCTAAATTTTATAACATCCATAAATATTTGCAAAAAAGCTTTTTATGTCTTAAATGTACATATAATTCCATAATCTAAAATCAATGTGTAAAAAAGCAAACAAAGTGTGAAAATTATGTACTTTTGCTAGTTTGTAACTGAACTTGTTTTTGTTTGTAGAATTGCTATTAATAACAATTAGTATGTACTTCAGTATGAAATAATGTATTACATAATTAATTTTTTATTATATGATAAAACACTGATAAGCTGTTAAGTATTTTAATGTAGAAAGTTATCCGATTGTCATTAATACTACTACATGTTGTTTTGTTATAACACCAATTAGATGCAGTGGAAAAAATCAAGCAAAAAAGCTACAAAATTATATCCTTTTGCCAATTTGAAAAGTTGTTTGCTAGAATTGATACTATTCAATATGTAGGTACATATTTATAAAATTATTTTTTATTATAATATAAAATGTTGATAAGGTGTTAAGAGTTTTAATGCAGAAAGTTATTGTATTTTCATTTACTTGTTTTTTTTTTTAACAGGTTCTTTTCATTTCGTTTCATCTTATTCTAAGTTATAATGCATGTGTAATTCAAAATTATATTTCTTATGCATAAATTGAACTACATTTAACTGAAAGTATTGAAAATTAATGCATAGCAAATCGTATTTATGAAAACATAATCTTCTAGTGTCGATTATTTTTTTCTTATTTACCATGAATGCATGCATCATTAAAATTATAAGATTGCTAGTTACTATAATGCCTATTTATTAATTTAACTTAAATAATCTTAACATATTAATATAGCTTCTACTGATAAAAACAATCATTTATTTATTTAAAAAGAAATGCATTACATTTGTGGCAAAAAAAGGAAGAATTAAAACTTCTTAATAATTTGTTCAGTGTATTAATAAAAGGTTTTTCTTAGTGGTTAAAATTTCTATAATTGAATTTTTTTACTTTAAAATATCTTGCATAATAAAATATTATTTTATAGGTGTAAATATTGTGTAAATGTGTATGTATTTTATATTAATATGCAATTTATATTTTAACTCATATTAATCATTTTCTTCATTATAATAATTTTTATAGGTTATTGCTGTTGATTGTCAAGCTTCATCAATACTCTTTTCATACATATTTATTACTAATGATTAGTAATGTGAACAAAAAATATTTTTCCTTGCAATAGCAAACACACATTAGTTATTATTTGTTATTTACATTGATTATTTTTAAATAATAGGAATCTGACAGTATCATCACTTTTGAATAGTGTTGATGAATATCAACTATACATAAATTAAACTTTTTCATTTTGCCCTGATTGTGAAGTTTCTTTTATCGCTTCTATCTAACAAATTAATTATTCTCTGAACTGAAATAACTTCTTTCTCGCCATGAGCCTGAATGTTCATAGATTTAACGAAGAGGGCTTGTTGGTTAGAGAAATTTGGCTGGACTGCGAACTTGAGCAGATTGTAGTTAAGGTAGTTATTGTGGTCATGTATTGAATTGCATCTGTAAATATTGCATTGTTGGCTTTATATTGATTGTTGAATAGGTTTTGAATTGTAGATAAATTCATTGAATTTTTCAAGTTGCGTTATATAGAAGTTCTTTACTATTTTATAAAAGCTATTCTGTTTAAAAAGAATAAAATAAAAATAATATTGAATGTATTACAAATGTAGCATCGTTGTGATTAAAAGGTACAATTATTCTTTTATCTTGTCTTATGTTGTTCTTTAATACTTAGCTATTTGT
Organism: Caerostris extrusa; assembly: GCA_021605095.1. NCBI lineage: Eukaryota > Metazoa > Arthropoda > Arachnida > Araneae > Araneidae > Caerostris > Caerostris extrusa. The sequence goes on along the minus strand of BPLR01005315.1, from coordinate 33,060 downwards.
TCATTTAGTGCTTTTATTTTTTTAGAATATATATTTTTGAGCAAATTTAGAGTTCCTAGATGTCTTTAAAAAGAATGCTAATGCTAGACTTTTAAACTTGTAAAAAATTTATATGCAAAAACCTTTTTTATAAATATATGAATTCAATAAAAGTCATTGTATTTATTTCACAAAATTTTTTCTATCCATTAGTACTTCTGAGTGAGATTTTTTATACCGACTCCTTGCTCTTTACAGCAATTTTATGGTGCTATGTTATTTACTAATGGATTTAGAAGAAGTTATGAAATAAATTGAACGACTTTTATTGAATTCATCTATAAAAATATTTCTTTTCGTAACAAAGTATTTTATTGCAACTTTAAAAATATAATAGTTGCACTCATTTAAAAGACATTCTTGTACTCTAAATTTGCTTTCTAAAATACATATATCCTCTAAAATAACATTACTATATAGACAGATAATAAAATATTATCAAATAGCTTAAGACAAGCAAAAGATGGTTATTCATTTTAATCAGAAAGATGCTATACTTGTGATGCATTAGATCATCTTTCATGGTGGATCCAAGATAGTTTTTTATAAGCCTCCATGCTGAGGAAAGTCTCTCAACACTCATTTAAAGTGTAAACACTCACTCTCACAGTTTTCACCTCACTCTTGTGAGGTGAGTCTCTCAACACTCACTCTACTAAAGTCTTTGCTACTAGTTGTGTGATGGAAGGATGCAATTGAATTTCCATCTTAAAATTTAATTTAATTATTAAATATTTTTGCAAATGAGTCGGGAGTCCGCTTAAAACTCCAACTCATACAAAAATGCTCAGCTCCGACTCTTCACCTTTGGTGAAGATCGTAGTTCATATTAAGGTAAAAGTCGACTCAGGAGTCGTTGGCTGACTCCGTATTCATGATTGGAAGGTCTGGCTAGGTTTCCAAATGAGTTGTCCTAAAAGAAAGGCCCACTAGACTCGTGACAATGTGCCGAAGTTCGAATCCACTGACGACTTTGTAGTAATCACTGCTTTCAGAAACGAGGAGACTAGATGGAAGTTAGGACAATATGTATAAAAGCGTCTCACATCAATAGTCGCGCTGCCTGGTGGAAATTTCCCGGGTTTTCTGTCATGCGTCACACGAGCGCGGGGCAATAATTCTTAAAAGGTCTCCAGCATTTGCCGGTAGGCTGTCCGTGGGATATATAAGTGGTACATAAGGCCCACCGATGTTCAACACACCGAAAACAAACAAAATTGCATAATCATTGTTTTACTTATCAGCTGATGTATTTCTTTCTTGTTCTTCAGATGCGAGTGATTTGAGAAGGCGGACCTGCAAGCGATACCGGTGCCCTTATTGTGATTACTCGTCGCTGCTCTCGGCGAACGTGAAACGGCACGTCCTCAGGCACACGGGGAGCGTCCTTTCGGCTGCAGCGTGTGTGGCAAGGGCTTCATCCAGAAGGACCACCTGATGGCGCACATGTTTGTCCACTCTGGAGACCGCCCCTTCAACTGCGACATATGCTCCAAGGGATTCGTCGACAAGAGAAGTCTCTCGTTCCACATGCTCAGCCACTCAAGAGAAACCACACAGGATTCACTAGAGCCTACTGGGTGAATCGAAGAATCTAGATCCTTTTTGAAATATATATATAGAAACTAGAAGACCCGGCCACGCGTTGCTGTGACTTTCTTGTATTTCGTTCAATTATTAGATACTATAATTGGTATTGTTAAGGAAGTGATTGGTAAAGAATGATGAAAAGATCAAATTAAGCTTCAACGAATAGAAAATGTTTAATTTTTATTAATTTAATGAATGAGGTAGATAATGTTGATTTGTAAGACTGTTTTATAATTATTTTACGTAATATAATTTTTAATAATCATTACTTTCATTTAACTAAGAACTAAGCGATGAACACTATTTCTTGTTAGTCTGTCTTTCGTCAAAATAAATAAATTCGATGGTTTTCGAACACGTGAGCATGCAACATACAACCCATGGGAGAAACACAGATTCTGATGTTAGATTTTTTTGGTGGTCTTTTACTGAAAATGATAATTGAAAAAATACAAAACAATTAAAATAAAATCGGGATATAATAAGAAAAGACTTAAAAAAAAAAATTCACAATAAAATACAAATGCAAACGATCGTTTAAGGTACACGAACACCTTCGAAGGAATTTTTTTTGAAATTTTTTATCTTTGTACACATTTTTGGATTGAATGTATCTCAAAACTAATGATTTCACATAAAAAAATTTCATTATTATTTTTTTAAAATTTTTATAAGCTAAAATAAGGGTAAAAGTGGCCAAAAATTGATACTGTTACAAAACCTGAAATCAAATCAATATTTTTTAAATTTCTAAGTTTGTATAATTGTTTAAGTTTGTTGAATTTAGGTTAATTTCCATGTTCTATTCCTTTCATACATTTAAAGAAAACTTTTACATGAAGTTTCAAAGCATTTAGAACAGAAATATTTTTATTATGATGTTTTGAATGAATACAAAATGCATAAAAATTCAAATAAGAAATAATTAAAACCAACTTCTAAATCTAAATAAAAACAAATGTACAAACATAAAAATGTTATTGAGCTTTAAATTCTCCTTTATTAATATAAACACTTATTTATTTGTTTTGTTTTCTTTAAATAGCTTCCAACTTAAAAGTACCATTTATCAATTTTTCTTCGACAATATTCAAATCACTCAAATTCTTTGTTTTTCAAAAAGCAAAAGTTTTTGAAATAAAATGTCCTTGATTTTCAACTTGCAACTATTATAATACCTTTTATAAAATTTTAATGTTATCGTTATATCAAATAATTGCAGAGTTTACTTCATTTTCACACTTTTCAAAAAATCCTTGAAAATTCATCATCTTTCTTTAAAATTATATTGTCTATATTATATTATTTTGTAGATCACATTTCATTTTAGAATTCTTAATCAAATACAACACATGTTGACAAACTTTAAGCATAGAAAAGTTCAATGTTTTGATTCACAACTTTTCATTCAATATATTTTATTCCAATTCAAATTCAAACTTAGAAAATAAAAAAAATATTGATAATCAAATTAGGTAATACTTACATTACATTTGATTTATTTCTCATAGAAATAATATAAATTTCATACAATATAATTTTCACAAAATTTAAAGTAGTACATAAAACAATAATATTCAGAACATGAGAATTTTACGGTTATGTAGTACAGGCATCGAGACACGGCGCCATCTAACTTACCTTTTATTGTGGTATATCTTTCGTCTGTGGTGGAAACAAACTTTTTACTTCAACGATGAAATTAGTGCAAATAAGAATTCTGCAATTAATTATCGAAATAGCAATAAAATAGTCATTATATTGTTCGAAAAATGAAGCTACGAATTCCTCTAATTGCAGTATTGCAACCCTAAAGAAATTGGTGAAAATTCAGGGTTGCAAGATTGGCGACTTCCTCAATGGTAGATTTTAACCGATTTTTGCAATTAAATACGAAAAAATCTGAATAAAAGTTATCCTATGTCTCAAGTTGGAACAAAACACACATTTTAAAAAAAAAAAGTTAAAAATCGGATGGTTAGTTTCGAGTTCATCGCGAACAAACATCGTGACACGGGAATTATATATAGTAGAATAAACATGTATATTTGAAAGAAGACATTCCAAAATTCGTTTCACCTTATCTGCAATAGTCCGATCAACTATCTCGTGGACAAATTGGCAAGCCACCAAGTGAAACGGACTGGAGGAAAAAAGGTAATTTCTGAGGTATTTAAATGGCAATAAAAATATCGTATTGTTTCCGAATATAAGTCGATTTTTCTTCAAAAATTTACTCAAGATTCGTATATAAGCCGAAATAAAAAAAAATCCCTTTTAACGTCAAACATGTCGCCATGAGGGTGAAAATAATACCAAACAAATAAAACTGATGAAATATTTACCAATCAAATCGCTGTCGAGTAAAACGCTAGACTTCAACAAATATTTATAATTCTGGTAACCCTATCTGAAGTTACAACATAGTTTCCGTTAAGTTGTTCTCTTGTAACAACAAAAAATCAGAAAGTAATTAAAATGATTAAAGTAATTTACTTTTTACATTGTTATTTTGATGTGCGAATAATTTAAAGTATTCTATTATTATTTCTGATGGATGCATATTTTGCCGTCAGATTTTTCGTTTTGATTGCGACACAACAAATCAGTAATATAAACAATTTTAACACCTATTACGTCAAAGTTGATTCCTGAAAGTGCTTTTAAGCCAAAGTTTATGGCTTTGACGCCAAATATTCTGCCAATATTTTAATCCTTGAAATGGTTTATCGCCAAACTTTTTCACTAAGCGAATTTTGTTTTTTAAATTGCTTTTACGCCAAATGTTAATGCTTTATCGCCAAATCTTTATCACTGAAATTTTTTTTTTATTGCTTGAATACTTTTGCGCCAAATGCTATCGCGTTTTCACCAAAATTTAGCACTATTATGCCAAAAAAAAAATTTTCTTAAATTGTCTTTACGCCAATTTATATCGGCAAAATTTTAATGTTTTCTTTTATCCCCAATATTACCGCTTTAACGCCAAAATATATAATTATTTTGCCACAATTTTATTTCTAAATTGCTTTTACACCAAATTTAATCGCTTTATCACCAAATTATTATGTGGAATTATGTTTTACTAACTCATATAAATGTATCATTTAGACAAAGATAATAATCGCTGTTACGATCAGATTACGCCAAAATTATTCGCTAATGCGGTAATTTTTTTTTTTTCTTTACTTCTATTATGTCAAAAATATTTCATGTTATTTACGAAGTCAATGAAACAAAATTATTTAAAAAGGAAGAAAACCAAAGAATAACTTACATTTTATTCTGATATATCCTTTGTTGCAGGCGAAAATGGTATTTTTGTCTTATAAAAACTTGTCCGTGCAAAGCTTATCAAATGAATGAAAAAAACGAGAACAATATCAGAAAACAACAGAAGAATTTAATACATTCCAACGACATTTTTGTTCTATAAACTAACGTTCTAAAAATAAAAAAATTACATTTTTCCGCGCGAATTCAAATAATGGTTGCCAGAAAACCTTAACTATGTCAACAGCATTAAAAAGAAGCATCACAAAACCGCAGAACAATTTAATGATGCGCGTTCGATCGATGTTTTCGTCATAAACTAATATTTTAAAAATAAAAGGTAAAATTTTTTCGTGCGAATTCAAATAGTGGTTGTAATAAAACTTTAATTATTTCAACAGCATTAAAAAGAAAATATTTATTTAATGATCAAATATAAGTTATTAATAAATTAAAAAATCGATTTTTTTTGTTTCGTATTTTGGAATGGCAACATCATAAAAATTGTTTATTTTCTGTATCATATACTGTAAGCATACGTTATAAAAGCAATTTCAGAATAATCAATAATTTATCGGAATAAATATTTGTGTTCTTTATTTACTACAACCAAAAAATTCTGCAAATAACTATCATAGTAGAAATAAATAGTCATTATATTGTTGGGAAAAAGAAGAAGTTAAGAATTCCTCTAGAGTATTGTTAACCCTAAAGAAATTGGCGAAAAATTCCGGGTTGCAAGATTGGTGACTTCCCCAGGGATACTGGATTAAAATTGGATGAGTGCACATCAATTTTATCACTTGAGTAGCAGCGACAGTTTGCTTCATGTTGAAAGTAGCGAAATAACCCCATCTGATAAGACCTTTACAATCGTTTAAATTTGAAAGTATACAAATGCTATATATACTACTGTGTCCAAAAAGTAAGACCCATTTTCAATTTAAATTTCCCGGGCATACGGAATTTCAATTTTTTCTTCTTTTTTAGGTTGCTGCCACTCAAGGACAGTGCCAGAAACCGAAAAAAAGAAAAAAATAATGTTGTGTGAAATTTGACGTCAAAATATTCATTAGTGTTTGAGTTACGCTATGTTTTATGAGACGCTAAAACTGACTACGGCGATTTTTGAAATGTCTGAATGAATTGAGCAAAGAACTTGCATTCAATTTTGTTTGCGGAAACGTATAGAATGTTGCAGAAGGCATTCGGTGAGCATTCCTATATCGGAAAGAAATGTTTACAAGTGGTATAAACAGTTCAAAGAAAGCAGAGAATGAAGAGCCCTCTGGTCGACCCTCAACCTCAACCGACGAAGCTCACGTCGAAAAAATTAAAGATTTAGTGCTTGCAAACTGTCGATTTACAATTAGAGACCTTGCTGATGATGTTGGAATTTCAAAAGAATCTGTCCCATTTTGGGCCTCGCGTCAATTCCCAATTGGTATCGAAAACACTAAATGCGTCAACTCACACTGCATCAATTCCCAATTGGTACCGAAAACACTAAATGCGTCAACTCACACTGCATTGACTCTTCGTGACGTTTTCGCCAAAAATGAAATCCATATCGTTCCACAATTCTCGTATTCACACCTTGCGACTTCTGGCTATTCCCTAAACTCAAAAGACCACTTCGGGGACACCGTTTTCAGTCGATTGAAGAGATTCAATGTGAGTCGCCGCGCCCTCTGAAGGTCATCCCTGCCGATGACTTTTTAGCATGCATTGAGGATAGGAAATAAAGTTGGCAAAAGTGCATTGTGTTCAGAGGGGATTACTTTGTAGGCGATGGAATAAATTTGGAAGAATAAATAAAGAGTTTTGAAAAAAATAATAATAATTGGTCTTATCTTTTGGGCACAGTAATAAATTAGGCTCTAGAGTTCTTAAATATTAGTTTGAACGAAATTAATTTTCTTCATTTATTTAATCACCTCAGTTATTACAGCAACACCATCTATTGAATGACTAATTTTTATTTTTCACATATCAAATCAATAATACTATAAACTAGTGAATTTTTGTTTTATTTGCACACCCCATGACGCTTTATTTTAGCGCAATTATTTGACAGCAAAATAATTCTTTTTTAAAAATTGACATTTCATTAACGGAAACTTTTTAGCCTCAACATTTCTCGATTTTTATAACTAACCACAATAATAATTATAATAATCGCATCCATTCCACCGACTTTTAATGGAAAAAATTAACCACAGATGTTTATTAATTAGAAGGCAAAAATGTTTATTTTATTTATAAAATGAAGTACAATGAATTAAAAATGATCAATATGAGCTTACAATTTTTTAACTGACGTTATAAGCTCTGTGGAAAAGTCCCACAGTTCTCTGCGATACGTTATTTGGGACAAGTGGATCTCCTATTAAAAATAAGTGCTGTATCTTATACAGCAAGGGAACAACACATTCGGGCTCTGAGAAAGTACTAGCTTCGTACAGTATGCAATATTTTAAGTTCGGAGCCATGCATTTCACGTCCTCGTAGAAGCACGATGATGTAACAGCCAAGATGACATTGCATTTTTGCAAAACCGTCTCCTTGGCAATTTCTTGAGGGTATTTGCGCATCTTATTCTCCAGGATGTAACCATGGAGGGATTTGTCCAGAATTTCCCTCTCTCTGTTAAGGATGACCATGTCACAGGACGTCTGTACAAGATTGATCGCCATCTTGCTCAGAGTGTCTGGACGGACACACACCAGCATTTTTGCGGGTGACTTCAACTTTAGGACCTCATTCATGATCTTAACAACTGCCACAAATGTGTCTGTGAAAAGTGTAGACTTGATGATGACTGTGATCTGGGGTGTAAGCTCATCTACAGACTGAACCATTGCTTGCACCAGTGTGTTCATGCCTTCAGAGTCATGGCGCGGGGGTAACTTGAAAGTTCGAACCTGATTGCGCAGAGGATTGACCACGGTATCGCAGAGGGGTGAAGCGCAGAGTTTCTTTAGGGCATCGTTCTGTATGAGGTATTTCTTGATGTTCACCAGCTTCGTTAGCTGGATGGGAAGTTCTAAGTTGATGTCCTGCGAACTAAATACGACAAAGAAGGACAGCTTGATTTTAAGGAGATTCACGCGATCCGCCGGACTAATCATCTTTAAAGTTTCATGCCTGTGGTCGTATTTGGGTGAGTAAGTTCTTTGAAACGCCGAGCAAATATAACCCAACATTTTGAGGCTGCCTCTGGGAAGAGTGCCGAATTTCACTTGGACGACGTAACCGTCTTTTGGGAGAAGCTCTAAATCGGAAACGCGAATCACACTGTCACACATGACGTTGATGTAGTTCTGCTTGGATTCGAAATTGACAATCTTGCAGCACAAGTCGCCCTTAGACGGCTTGTCTCTCAAGGCGACGCTGATTTTGTGCCAGCACTTCAACAGCAAAAGAGGGAAATAAGTGTTGTAGTACTCCAGCGGATCGTTGTAGGTGTTTTGGATGTGGCGACAGACAGAGAGAAATGGAGGGGCAACTGAATCCAACATCCAGTCGATGCTCCATTCGATGATGATGAGGTACATGTCGTTAGTGTCAATCATGTTTTTTCCGATGTCTGCTCTCAAAGAGGGCGATATTAGGTTCAAAAACATTGGTTTTTTATTTATAATAGATTGGAATTCTTTGTCAGAAGGAGGAAGGGGTGGCGGCGGCGGAGGAGATTCAGGTGGCAATGGAGGAGAGAAACAACTTGCAGATGAAACATCAGTTTGAATTCTTGTAATGTAGCTGGAGTGATGCGCTAGTCTGAATTTGAAAGGGCTGGTAGGAGGCATAGGTGGGGCTTTAAAACGAGCGTTTTCATTCTCTGTTGGCATATATGGATGCCGTTCTCTGAAAGGTAAATGGGTTTGCTTGACAAAAGTCTGATGCAACTGCCTGATCGGTGGCTGAAGTTGATGTCCAACTGAATCTCCTCTTGCAGAAACATTAAAAGGATACTGCGGGAGCGGCAAATGGGGAGTAGAATGTCTCAAACTGCTTCCAGGAGTGGACAAGGGTTGAAACATTGTTGAAAAAGATTGATTAGATGGGGAATTAAAACTGCTCAATGGAGAAACAGCACCCGACGGAAGAGAAGGACCCGCAGAAGATTGTTCTCCATTTGGAAGCACTGGCGGTACTTTCAAGCGAGGATCACGGGTATTGATGTTACGCTTTAATCTGTACTCCTCTAAACCCAGTTTTTTCCCTCCACTGCCACTCGAAGGGTCAGACATCTTGATTTTTTTGAAGGAGTCATGAAATAGCTTGCGGCGCAAGTTCTTTTCAGCCTAGGGTCAGTTACTTTGGAGACATTTTTAGATGCCACTGTTGATATATTATTGGTTGAATTTCCAACGTTCGCCATTATTGGTAAAAGTTCTTCATTAGAAAAATTATCAATTTTTTGGCGGTTCGTTACACGACATGGTATTGGATGACCATCACTAGAATGTTCAATAGTTTTAGTGTTTTTAATTATTTCAAGAAGTTCATCCTTGGATACATTCGCCACTTTTTCAGTGTTCAATTGAGGTGCGCTTATAACGTTCGGTGAAGGCGGCCTAAAAGAATTATCTTCCTCTTCAGAAGTTGCATCAATATCCATGGGAGAATCACAGTAAATTGTACGAGAACCTGACGTATGACTTGACCCGCCCATTTTCATAGGGGATTTAAATGTCTTCTTTAAATCATCGAAAGAAAAGTCTTTTGGAACATGTACATTAACTTTCCCAGCAGCTTGATGAAGATCTTCATTCGTTTTTTCGGCATTTAAATCTGAAGGTGTAAGTACTACTTTGCCTACCATATTTGAAACTTCATCAATTACATCACGAGAAAATAATCCGCTTTTTTTTAATTGCGTTCTGTCTACATTCACTTTCCCAGCAGCTTGATGAAGATCTTCATTCGTTTTTTCGGCATTTAAATATGAAGGCATGGTAGGTAAATTAGTAAGTATATTTGAAATTTCATCATTTATATCACGAGAAAATAATCCGCTTGTCTTTAATTGCGTTCTGTCTACATTCACTTTCCCAGCAGCTTGATGAAGATCTTCATTCGTTTTTTCGGCATTTAAATATGAAGGCATGGTATGTAAATTAGTAAGTATATTTGAAATTTCATCAATTAGATCACGAGAAAATAATCCGCTTGTCTTTAATTGCGTTCTGTCTACATTCACTTTTCCAGCAGCTTGATGAAGATCTTCATTCGTTTTTTCGACATTTAAATCTGAAGGCATGGTAGGTAAATTAGTACTTATATTTGAAACTTCATCAATTACTTCACGAGAAAATAATCCGCTTGTCTTTAATTGCGTTCCGTTTTCAAGGACTGATAATGGGCTCTCCAAGTTCGGTTTATTTGGCGATTCTTGCTTCTCATGTACAAGAGATATCTCAGATGGATCTAAAACATCTGTTAAACCGATTGCATCGTTTTTCATTTTTTGATGGATTAATTTAAGATTTTTCAAGTGAGCTAGTACTTCAGCTACTTCATTTACTCCAAATACAATGTTACAATTAAAATATTTAAGCAGCGGAGTTGGAAATGTTTTTGTCCTATTCGGAGAAGGAGAATTATCGCCAGAATTTTGCTTGGCTAATAACTGCGAAGGAGAGTTTGAATTAACAGTCTTTTCCGATAAAGCTTCTTTAGGTTTATGAGATTCATTGCATTCTATCTGTGGTTGTTCAGCACGGGTTGAATTCATAGCTTCTTTTAAATACACGGAATTGTTCATAACCAAATCATTACTAATTCCATCAGCTTCATCAACTTGTTCAATTTTAACGGCAATTGCGTTGGATGGATAATCATTTGATGAATTCATATATTTTTTTTGATAATCCGAATTCTGGCTTTCATTTTGACAACTTTTAACATTCACAGATTCATTGATATTTTCACCGAGGTTAATAAGCGATGCATTTTGAATATTTTTAATGGCATTAAGTGGCTGATCCAATGACGAATCGTTGTTTTTTGGTTGACATTTTGAATCATGATTTATTGAAGACTGGTTAATATCTTTCTCGGTTTTAATGCGTATAGCATTAAGTGAGTGATTAGTCAACGAACTGCTGGTTTCTTTTGGACCTTCGATAACATGCTCATTCCTGTTTTCACAGCTTGCTTTTCTTTGGTTATCTTCAACAACTCGATCAATTTTAGCAGTGGCAGCATTAAACGAATTCTCAGTTGACGAATCGTTAACTTGTTTTTGACAAGCCAACATTGAGACAGAACATTCTGTACTTACTTCACTTTGGTAGTCTTGAACACATTTTTCAGTTTTAATGCAAACGGCATTCAAGGAGCAGTCAATTGATGAATCGTTGGCTATTTGAAAATCCAAATGGTCAACACCTCCATTATTGGCTTCATTTGAAATTACAGTTTGGACATCCTGTTCGACCTTAATACGAACAGTATTAGAAGAATTATCGGCTTTTTCCAATAAAACCGATTTAACACAATGACTATCCATTTCATTACAGCCAAGAGTCTGATTATCTTGTTTTTCCAGTTTAATGCGAGATGGAAAGGTTATGTTATTGTCTCTTTCTATTTCAGTCGAACCACAGAAAGGTTCAGGATCAATAGTCAGATCGATCACTTCAATTCTTACTACCGGTTTTTCAATTACAAGACATTCATCAGAAGGGTTCCGTGTTTCATGGACTTCGGCAGCTGTACTCAATGATGTTTCTAATTTAGCATCATTTTGTGGCGACATTTCTCCTATATTACTGCCTCCTGCATTTTCACCAACGGAAATTGGAGGTTCCTTCTTTATTAGTATTTCACAATCATCCATTAGTGTCCCATTTTTTTTTGCTAATTGGGTCTTCAAAGACAACTGATCTTCAACTACACGTTGAACAGTTTCTGGAGCCGTTTCCTGCGAATCATCGTTGAGTTCTGATGATGAAGACTCAATTTTTATTTTCCATGAGCCGGAATTCCCTTCAACTACGGTAGGATAAGTTTTCGGATCATCTTTAGGTGTGTTCTTATTGGCCGATGACCTGGTAACTCTCCTAGTCGATGATGGGACATTTTTGGCACATTCAACTTGACTTGGAATGCTTCTCAAATCTCTCGCGGGAAATAAAGTGCTTGAATGACAATAGTCCACTTGCATTAAGGCGTCTGCAGAATTTTCTATCTGCGTTTCAGGCTCTTGTTTTATAGGTGTTGGCGGCAGAGTTGATTCAATCACGGTGGCAGAAGGTGCTGACTGTTCTTCAGAAGTCTGACTATTCCCTTCAACGTGTGCAGATCTGAGCATCCTGGCACCTTTCGCTTTCATTTTGGCTTTCGGCTTTTTGACAGCTCGTCCTTCTTTTATGGCTTTTATGAGTCCTTTCTTAGTTCTCGTCATCTGGTGAAAAAAAAATTAACATGATTACTGATTCAGTATGAATAATATAAGTGTTGAATCTACTGTCAATCTAGTGGCAACTACTTATTTTTCATAGTTTTTAAATATTATAGGTTCGCAATTCAAAACTTTTAATGTAGGTCTCAAAAACCCATTAATAGACCAGACATAACAAAGACAGAGAAAACTCGAACAATGCAAGTTGGATGCGTTTCAATAAATGAATTTAAAATTGAAGATAGCGAATGGGACAACAATTAAGTCTTCAATCAGCAGAGTTGCAGTTTTCCGATTTTCTCTCCCAAATTCTCACAAAAAAAACTTTATACAACGGTTTGTCGAAAGGTTTTGGGAAAGGTGCATGGCCGGCATTGCAGTCGTTTCCTAAACACACGCCACACCATTGTGGGCAAGATTGTCAAGATTGTCATATGTTGGTAAAATTTATATTATCCAAGAGAAAACGTTCATGTTTATTATTTTTTTCTCAACAAATCTACATTACATACACACGTATGTATACATATATACAAACCTGTATGTGTATACATATATACACATACACACAGATATATATATACACACACGTGTATATATTATATATACACACACACACGTGTATATATTATATATACACACACACACGTGTATATATTATATATATACACACACACACGTGTATATATTATATATACACACACACACGTGTATATATTATATATACACACACACGTGTATATATTA
>BPLR01005315.1:0-17500 GCA_021605095.1 Caerostris extrusa | reverse complement strand
CGGCGATTTACGTTAAATCTCTTCAATCGACTCAAAACGGTGTCGCCGGAGTGGTCTTGAATTTAGAAATAGCCAGAAGTCGCACGGTGTGAATACGGTGGTTGTGGAACGATATCGATTTCATTTTTGACGAAAAAGTCACAAAGAATCAATGCAGTGTGAGCTGGCGCATTCAGTGTTTTCGGTATTTGACGCACTTGAGGCCCAAAATTAATTGACCGATCCTTTTGAAATTCCAACATCATCAGTAAAGTCCCTAATTGTAAATCGATGGTTTGGAAGCACCAAATCTTTTCATTTTTGGTACGTGCGCTTCGTCGGTTAGGTTGAGGGTCGACCAGAGGGCACTTCGTCTTCAACTCGTTCTCTGCTTCTTTGAACTGTTTATACCACTTGTAAATATTTCTTTCCGATATAGGAATGCTCACAATGAATACCTTCTGCAACATTCTATACGTTTCCGCAAACGAATGCAAGTTCTTTGCTCAATTCATTCTGACATTTCAAAAATCGTTGGAATCAGTTTTAGCGTCTCACGTCACGTCCAAGGGTAACTCAAACACTAATGAATTAAGCAAAAATTTGAAATTCCATAGGCGCCGGAAATTTTAAGTTGAAAATTGGTCTTGCTTTTTCGATACTGTAGTAAAATATATTTTACAAAACTATTCAAAATTCCATCATAATAAACTTACCTTTTAATTCTTTGATATTCTTTCTACCGTAACATCTTTTTTCTTAGAATAAAACTAGCAATGTAGTTTTTTATTCTTCGAAATATAATTACTTTTTCTCCAATAAAAATGAACCTTTTAAAAACAAACTCTGGTGTTTCTTTACCAAGGATTTAAAAGTAAAGAACGAGTTGAGTTGAGTTGAGTTGAGTTGAGATGAGTTGAGTTGAAAATATTGCACGTGAGTGTCAGGAAATTCGAATTGAAAAGTATTGGAAACTAACCCAATTACAATCTTATACGATCCAGATTTGTTTCGTATTTGTGTTCAGATTCATTTGTGAATTGTGGATGTCATTTCCTAAATAATCGAATACGGATTGTATGAGGATTGAATTGGTTTGTCGCTCTACGGTCTTCTTGTGCACACATTATGACTAAACAGATCGGGACATTTTAAAGTGGATTCCGAACCACTACAAACATCCATGGCACCGCCCGAAACCTGTATAATCGAGCGCCAGCCACTCGGCCATCAGGCCACGAATCTGCGTGAGAAGTAGGCACAATAAATCCGTTAACTTTCCAGATGGTTTCAATTATGTTGGCATAATTCACATGAAGTATAGCATGGATGCACCTAGTAATATTGAATTTGCTATTTATCTAGGTTGCAATAACGTATTGGCTACAATGTATTCCGTAGCCACAATTTTAAAATAACAACGTAAGGTATGCCACCTTTCCTTAAACGCTGAGGGCACTGCCGCCAGATGTGGCTGATATTAACCCTTTAGGTTATCTTTATATAGTATACATAATTTTTTCTGTAGGAACCTGAATGGCCGAGTGGCTACCACAGGTTTCGGGTTCGATTCCAGGCGGTGCCATGGATGTTTGTAGTGGTTCGAATCCACTTTAAACAGTAGGTCCTGGTCTAGCATGATCATAGAGCGTTGCGGGGGGGTAGTGTTACTCCGCGTCCGTAGCTTATCTTCAAGCTAGACGCATGTCCTGGGCATTGCTAAGTGAGTAACATTGGTGCAGCGCTCGCATCAAGGACAACTGTCTAAATGTTTGCTTTTGACAAAAAAAAAAAAAAAAAAAAAAAAAAAAAAAAAAAAAAAAATTTCTGTGCATGAGCTTGTCACTAACTTCTCCTAAGCGGTTTCACAGATTTTGATGAAATTTTGTGTGTGTTTGACAAGTGGAGAATGTTTTTATGCCATGGTTATAAGTCGTCACCAGAGGGTGCTGCAGTATAAAAACTACTATACTTTTCAATCAATCGCTAAGAAAATTATTAATAATATGCATTCCAATATGGAAAATAGGTTCACGCTTTCCACTTTATTGTTACTTGCCATCAGAGGGTGCTGCAACATTTCATCTTATATACCATTCAATTAATATCCATGAAAATGAGTATGCACATATACTGAATAGCCTGAATGGCCAAGTGGCTAGCGCTGTGGCGCCTGGTATCACAGATTTCGGGTTCGAGTCCCCGGCGGTGCCATGGATGTTTGTAGTGGTTCGAAATCCACTTTGAACCGTAGGTCCCGGTCTAACACGATAGTAGAGCGTTGTGGAGATTGACGTATTAAAAAGGGAAAACGAACTGTTTCTATATAGTGATTAGGGGATTATAGTCCTTGTTGCTTCGCATCCCCATATACCCTTCAAATTCAATTCAAATATATTCGAATATGTAGTAACTATTCGAGATATAATTTTCGACAAAGCAGTTTTTTTTTTTTTTTTTTGTGAGACAACGTATTCCAGTTTTTGCAAGTATATATATATATATATATATATATACTTGCAGAAACTGGAATACGTTTACTACACTTAACCGTAAGAAACAGGCATGGATCTATTTAGAGTGTTGATGCCCAATCTGCTTTGTTTCTTATTCCACTTGGTAGACAACAACATCTAGATCAAGTAAAAAAACCGGGTGGTCTCATGGAAGGAGGGGAAAAGGCAGCTTCTGTTGGTGATGAAGCACCCGAAGGTTGCTCCGTGAAGCTGAAGAGGGTGGATAATGCCTTCCAGGAGGTATTTTTAAGGGGAATTACCTCACATGTGCTGGGAGATAACCCGGAAAATTGCCATTAGGTAGTCCGACTAGGGGTCTGAATTGCCGAGTTAGAGCTCAGTTTCGGGTTCGAATCCCGGCGGTGCCATGGATATTTGTAGTGGTTCGAATTCACTTTTAAACGTAAAAAACAGTTAGTAAACTAACAGTTAATAGACGTCGGTCCTAATCTCAAGAGCGTCACGGAGCCCAGTCAGATTTCTCTCCCCATTCCCAAAAAGGGCAATTGAGCTCCATAAAAGGGGAATTGAGCTCCATAAAAGGGCAATTGAGCTCTAGGCACACCGATATGGTGTGATGTAGTAGTAGTAATCTGGCTGACGAGGAAGATACCAAACATCTCAAACGCCATCGATTCACCTCGTTTTTAGAAACAGTGTCTACAACAAAGCCGCCAGTGGATGGAACCTCCGCTGTAACGCTCACCAGTGACGCGTGTTGCCACGAGACGGGCTGATGCACAATCTGAACCCGAGTAGACAGTATAAATATCTGGTAAGTATTTTGTTCTTCTAGCCAGTGATATATAAGACCAAAATTATAGCCAGTGACTATAATATCAAAATTCATACAATGAACAATAATTTATTTGAATATCATTGAATTAATAAGACTAAGAAAAATGAATAAAATACAATAACAATTAAAACAAGCTATTCTAAAGTACTTTGGAACCATAGATTCAGGTTCGAATCCTGGCGGTGGATTGGATGTTTTGTTGGTTGTTCCGATCCCATGTTAAACTGTAGGTCCCGGTCTAATTAGCCTAAAGCGTGCATAAAATGACGAGTGGCAAACACTTAGACAATAATTCTCTTTGATGCCTTAAGGCAAGCGCTGCACCGACGGAGCACTGCCGAGGAGGTGGCTGTAGCTTTAAAATATGCTAAGGATGCGGAATAACAATACCTCCGCAACTCTCTACGATCCTGTTAGACCGGGACCTATGGTTTAAAGTGGATTCCAAACCACTACAAACATCCATGGCTTTGCCGGGACTCGAACCCGAAACCTGTGGCTGAGCGTCAGAGATCTAGCCACTCGGCCATTCAGCCCATTCGTTACGAACTAAACGATACATATTTGAGTTCTGCGCACTTGCGATTTTTTCTTTTACGAAGCAATGATTTTATAAAGATGATGCATCTAAAAACTAGAATTAAGTTTTTTTGTGTTGTAATATAATGGTAAATATATTTGTACTTGGAAAAACTATAGAAGATTAAAAATAAAAAAAATTAAATGATTACTGTTTAAATGACTATAATTGAATGAAAAACTAGATTAAATTTATCATAAAAAGAACTCGTAAATAAAATAGTATCCTATTATAGAGGAATGTTAAGAGTTTTTTTACTGAAAAAGTTTTACATTTAATTGGAATTTCTGTATAAAATACAGACATTTGCTAATATTAAATAAATGAAAGAAAAGTTTTCTGTCTCCTTTATAATTTAAGCAAATAATTAAGAAAATATTAATTTCAACTCATAAATTAAACGCTGGATAATTTTTTAAAATTAGATTTTAGAATCTGTTAATGTGACTTGAAAAAAAAAAAATACAGTGAGTGTAAAAAGTATTCGTACAGTACGACAATTGATTTAAAAGAGATCCGTTCATAAAAATTATAAACATAAATTCCATTTTAATTAATTATAAATATATAATAGGACATATTCTCACTAGTTTCATGTGAAATTGACACAAAAATAATTTTATATATGAATAAATATTTACAAAACTGAAACAATCCAACATCTTGTGGTGTAAAAGTATTCGTACACTAAAAGAAATGCAAATTTTTTTAGTTATTTTGCGATTGGTTTAGCCATTATGATGTAGTTAATTGACGTCGTCATCGTCACGTCGTAAGTTACTTAAAAGGTTCTTCAGTGGAAATTTTAATGTAGTGAGAAACTAGAAATTCTATAATGGATCGTAAAAGTAAAGAGACAAGTGTTTCCGAAAGAGAACTGATTTTAAAGCTCCGTAAAAATGGTAAATCGTACAACAAAATTTCTGATCTGGTCGGTAGACCCCGTTCAACTGTGCAGTCAATCATAAAAATTTTGCTGCCACTGAAAGGTTCAAAAACAGTTCTCGTACTGGGCGACTGACCATGTCTATTGACATCATCTGACAGACGGTTTCTGGTACGTTCATTAAAGAAGGATCCCAAAATAAGGGCTCCTACATTAACATCAGAACTAAACAACATGGAACAGCAGTCTCTGTAAGTACTGTTCGAAATGCATGCAGAAATTAAGGTTTCCATGGCCGTGTTGCGAGACGAAAATTCTTTGTTAGTGTGAAGAATCGGAAACTGCGATTGTCTTTCGCCAAGCAATACGTTAATGAAAGTCCAGATTTCTGGAAAAAGATTATCTTTACAGACGAAAGTAAGTAAAAACATGTTTGATCGGACGGGAGACGAATGGTATGGAGAAAGCGCAATACAGAAATGCATCCTAAGAATTTAGTGCCAACAGTGAAACATGGGGGTGGAAGTCTGCTTGTTTGGGGGTTGTATGAGTGCTTCTGGGGTGGGCAAATTAGTCTTTATTAAAGGCATTATGAATCATCAACTTTATATTGACATTTTGAAAAATTATTTAGGACCTAGTGCAACAAAAATGAGCTTGAATGGTGATTACGTTTTCATGCATGATAACGACCCCAAACATACAGCCCGAAACACAAGGCTCTGGATACTATATAATACCCCAAAGTTCATGAAATTTCCTCCTCAATCGCTGGATCCCAACCCCATCGAGAATTTATGGAACGTTCTTGATAAAAATATTAGATCCAGACATATTTCTAATAAAAATGATTTGGAATCTGCTCTTAATCAAGAATGGGGACGCCATATCTAGCTCAATAACAGCAAAATTGGTGGAATCGATACCAAAGAGACTCGAGGCAGTTATTCGAGCTAAAGGATATCCTACAAGGTATTAGCTGAAATATTATGATTGTATTGGCCAATATATGCCTGATATATATGATATATTCAATTTGGCAAGCTTCAGTTTGGAAAAAAATATCTTTGAAAAGTGAAAATAAAAATATGATGTAAGATTTTTTTTTTTTTTTTTTTTTAAGAATTTATACAAGCAATTTTTAATTATGGATTCAAATAAGAAAATGAATAGAAATTCTTTTCTTTTTAATCTCCATATTGTCACGAAAAGTTATAGTTTTTACTAATTAAGTATGAAATATAATTTTAATTTGTCTATGATTAAAAATTTAACTTGCCATTCATAGCCATGGAGAATGACATGGGTACTATTTTTTAATGATGATGACATTGAATCCAATTCGAGTCCTTTAAAAGCAAGGAAAGTAAGTTTAACAAGTACTATGAAAAATTTTTAAAGTCAATTCCTACTTTTTTACTTTATTGCAGAAAAGTCCTTTACAAATAAAGTTGAAATTTTCTCTTACATCTGGCGCCATCTATTATTAGATACATGCAATTTAAATGTAAAAATTAAATTTAATGAATCAATTAATATTTGAAAAATTGTATCAACATCAAGTGCAAAGTCATCCACTACAAGTTCAAAAAAATGTATGTTGAACTTGAGTGGAGGAATAAAAAATTTTATGAACGATTGAAAATTTGAACAAGATATATATAGGGAGAGTGTGAGCTAATAGAAGGAATTGAAAAAAAAAATACTTTTATACTTACTAAAACTCCAAAAATGTATCTGAAATTATGCAGGAGATTTCTTTTCTTTTTTCTATTTTTAAATAAAAGGTGAAACAACGGCTGTTCTAATAAAAGTCACTAATTTAAAACGAATGCCTACAGAAAACCTCGCAATTTCAGTGT
The DNA here is from genome assembly GCA_021605095.1 of Caerostris extrusa. Lineage (NCBI taxonomy): Eukaryota > Metazoa > Arthropoda > Arachnida > Araneae > Araneidae > Caerostris > Caerostris extrusa. The sequence continues at coordinate 10,878 of BPLR01005315.1, read as the reverse complement.
GCGTCGTTTGTTTGTGCAACTGGATCTGGGTGTGGTTGGGTTGAGACACAGCTTTTATTTACAAGCACGACATAAACACCACAATTAAAGATACGGTATGTAACACATTTAAAGATATACAATTAAAAATTAGTGGAAGAATTCCACTTTTAAGCTGTAAATACTTTCATTTTCTCTCTAGGATGAGATATCGTGATTAATGACAGTGCCAGTTGCGCCGTACGTCCTCTCGATAAGAGTCTCGATGCCTATTGAGATTTCTTATGACAGCCACAACGGGCGCTTTTTTGCAGTGCGTAGGAGGAAGTACGGTTATACTATCCCTTCCTCCTCGAACCTTATGAATCGACTGACCGGCTTTATCGTATCCGTATCAATGGTCCGACTGTCTGGCTTACGTAATTTAACAATTTTTTGGGATAAACAATTCAATATTGGTCACACATGACTGATTTCGAATTGAGCTTCCTAGTTCAGAGGTTTGCTCTAGATCTTCGTTGAATGATATCTCTTACCACTTCACTCCAGAATTGCAGACCAATGTGAAACTGGTTGAAATTTAAAGAATAAACACAATTTTTTTTCAATTAGCATTACAAATTTTGAAATAAATTTCTATATAAACTTACGATTATAGATGATGCTCTGATGATAAGCCACTATTTTTTTTGTAACAGTTGAAGCGGCACTCAATTTACAATGGATTGCTTTTAGAAATTCCTGGACACGTCATTCCTGTTAACAAATAAAGAATGGAATTAAAAATTGTACTTTATCACACATGATACACCTTTTTTTTTTTTTTTTTTTTTTGTATACAGATACGGATAACTCGCATAATTTGTTTCCTTAACGCATGCATGTAAATGTTACATTCCATCTAATGCGCGTGCGTTTATCTTAACTCAGCTTAAGCGCATCTGATACAGTAAGTACAAGATGGTGGATGGTACAATTTCACAAGAATTTTTAAACGACACGTATATATAAGAAGATTAAGAATACTCATATATATAAACATATAATAGAATACGCATATATATATATATATAATAGAATAGGCATATATATAAACACGATACATATACGAAGACTTAAAGAATACGCATAGAATTTGATTAGCTGAAATAATATTTTAAAAAAATCCATACTGTTCAGCAGAAGGTAATGCTACAGTTACTGACAACAATTTAAATTAAATTTCCCTGAAATCACAGAAGAACTATCTTTTCTAATTAACAATTAAATTGTTATTAATTAACACTTCCATTTAAATGGTTTTTTTTTTTTTTTTTTTTTTTTAGAATTATGTTTTGCCGAATAATATGATTTTTTTTTATTTTATTTCAAATAATAATTGTCTTACTTCTAACTTTTTAAAAAAAAATACTTGTGGATCTATTTTTACAAATTTATACATAAATACTTTTATATTAAAAATATAAAAATAACATCTTTATTAATATCGTGTAATATCATTTAATCTCACTGCCTTCGAAAAGCAGATATTCGATGCAATTGTGCGGCCTACAACGAGGCGCACGCACACTTCCTATCAGGGGTTACACACATCCTACCAAATAAAAAACTATAATACCAAAATAACAGATACTAACTTTGCCGTGCCGATTTATTGTATGATAAAAATTTGTATGTATAATAAGCAAGAAGTCTTGCATATGGTTGTTAAAAGTTATATATAAACTCATGTTTGTGAAAATTGCAACACCATGAAGGACTTACGCGAGTGAGCTGAAATTTTTCAGAAATTCAAATTAGCGCATGATATGCAAATGATTAGAATTTCAAATCCGTAGCGCATGCGTAATGCTGAGCAGCGCCCTCTGAACGGCGGATGGATCCGAATAAATAGACGGCTGTAAAGCGAGGCGTCTATGGTTATCGGTGGTTATCTGCTAGTGGTAAACGTTAGCTCAATCGTTACTTATTCCTCTTCGACGAAAGAGAGCGAGATTTGAAACAACTTATAGAGTTTGAATGGGGAGAATCATCGGCCTTCGTAAAGCTGGATTGTCTTATCGTGCAGTAGCCGCTCGTGTGCAGCGTAACAGCGGCACAGTGGATGCGTCTTTTGAAGCAGTGGACGGACGAGTGTCGGACAACTCGAAATACGGGAGTGGACCCCGAAATGTGACGTCAGCTACGCGATGATAGACACACCTGGTGCGCATGGCACTGACGGACCGTACAGCTTCCTCTAGACAATTGGCAGCACAATGGTCAATAGCTACAGGTGTTTCATTGTGTGCTTCATCAATTCGTAAACGTCTGATGCAGCGTGGACTGCGCGCAAGGACTCCTTTATACAGGATCCTCTCACGCTAAACCATCGCCGCCTGCGGCTACAATGGGCCGCTCAGCATAGAGACTGGCGTGCTGATTGGCAGCATGTCGTCGTTTTTCTGACGAATCCCGCTTTAATTTGTGGTAACATGATGGCCGCATTCGTGTCAGAAGCTATGCCGGTGAACGCCACCTTCCGGAGTGCATTATCGAACGCCACAGTGGACGAACACCTGGAGTTATGGTCTGGGGTGCCATAGCATATCATGGACGATCTCAATTGCTAAGAATTGTGGGCATTCTGAACAGCAACTGGTACATCAGTGAAGTTCTACAGCCTCAAGCTGTTCCTTCCTTCAAAGCTTGCCAGGCGCTGTATTTCAAACAGACAATGCCCGCCCTCATATCGCTAGGACTGTTCAATCCTTCTTTGCAACGCGGCAGGTACAGCTTCTTCCTTGGCCTGCGTATTCCCGGATATGTCGCTGATTGAACATGTGTGGGATTTTTGTTGGTCGGCGTCTCGCTCGTGATCCTCGTCCTTGTTGCTTCTGCAGACGAACTTTGGGTGAGCATACAAACAATATGGAATGCTCTTCCTCAGGCAGACATTCAAAATTTGTTTGACTCCATGTCACGTCGTAGCAGCACTTATTGCGGCGCGTGGTGGCTACACAAAATACTGATTCCGATCTCTTGTTATTGTTTGTTTACTTTTGAACATTTAATCATTTATTTGTACCACTACCACTCAACTGTGTATTAAATTTCATTGAATTATGACGATTCCTTCATGCAAGCTGTTAATTTTCACAAACATGAGTTTATATTAAGCATGTGCACGAATTAAAAATTTATATACTTATTTTATAATTAAATGCTATATCTCCATTTCATTATCTGGGGTGTTTGATATCTAATATAGTTACAGAACATTCCTCGAAAATATAACTAAAAATATCCCAGTATCCTATAAAAACCAAATAGAGATAATAAAATGCGTGTGAAGGAGATAAGAAATAAACTCCGCCTCCGCATCTTATCAGTGGAAAACCCATTCGCTCATTTGACGTTATAAAAAAAAAAAAATTAAAATAACTGGCAAAACTACCAATAACCTATGTGAACCCACTTCAATAAGGGCGATGACGCAATTGCCGTATACAAAGAAAAACAGTCGTAGACAATCGCTAAAGGGAAGATGGGAAAAAAAAAGGACTTAACGTAAAAGAAAAACATTTATAAACAGCCGAGAGAAGTGAATAGTGTGGTGTTATTTAACTTTTAAACTTTAAATAAGCAAGCAATAACCCAATCTTTGAAAGAACACGCTAAACCGCCTTCCCAGCACACACATTAAGCCATTAAGAATTCCAAATAACGCATATCACAAATAAATCTAAAAGTTCGAATGCCTTCAGAGACTTATACAAGTTGGAAAAGGAAGCATACACAAGTGAAATAAATCAAAGCCAATTTCATGATTTTAAATCATGAATTGGTCATGTTTTTATCATGAATATATTAGTATTTACAATTTAAGTTAGAACAAATCATACAATTAATGCTATATTATTTTTATTAAGAATTAATCAAATATAATATATATATATATATAAAATATACGATAGTAACAATTAATAACAAAAAAATGAATCCAGCGTATACATCTACATCTCTTTATAATACAGGTACTGAGATAACAGCTCAAATCCATTCCTTGAGCATTTGCCACAACTGCTGGCAAAGTGAGTCTTTTTATTATTATTATTTAGTTCATAAAATAATTGATGTCACTGACGAGAATCGGGTACACGGAAGCTATAGTTGAAAGAAGTTGCTCATCTACGAATATAGATGAGCAATTTCTTTTCACGACGCTGCAGCCAAGGGATCTTCCGCTAACTCGCTGTGTATCTTGCGGATGCAAACATCTCCTGGTTGTAGCGGTCCGGTCCATCACAGCAGTGAAATTCAATATCTCATAGTTGCCTCATCAATATATCTCAGAGTCGCCGGTCGTACAACAAATAGGGCATCGTTCTACCTCCCACACTTTGGTTTTTAGCTTCTTTCAACCAGTTCCAAAGAAACCTGTCTAATTGTCTCTCTTTTCTCCAATCATCTTGACGACTCCAACATCCATTTTTATGTCTTTCCAGACCACAAGCTCGTTCAGTCATTATTCGCTGGACTTTCATTGGTAGGAGTGATTGCCGACACTAAATCAGGACGAAGACGCGGCAAATCCTTTTGTACAGTTTTCATTATTCATTAATTATTCGCTGGGTTTTATTAGAAAATCCGCCCCTGGGCCTATAAGGCTTTTCATTGGTAGGGGTGATTGCCGACACTAAATCAGGACGAAGAAGCGGCAAATCCTTTTTGTACAGTTTTCATTATTCATTAATTATTCGCTGGGTTTTATTAGAAAATCCGCCCCTGGGCCTATAAGTCTTTTTTATTGGTAGGGGTGATTGCCGACACTAAATTAGAACGAAGAGGCGGCAAATCCTTTTTGTAGTTTTCATTATTCATTAATTATTCGCTGGGTTTTATTAGAAAAATCCGCCCCTGGGCCTATAAGCCTTTACATTGGTAGGAGTGATTGCCGACACTAAATCAGGACGAAGACGCGGCAAATCCTTTTGTACAGTTTTCATTATTCATTAATTATTCGCTGGGTTTTATTAGAAAATCCGCCCCTGGGCCTAGAAACCTTTCATTGGTAGAAGTGATTGCCAACACTAAATCAGGACGAAGAGGCGGCAAAATTCTTTTTGTACAGTTTTCGTTATTCATTATTCGCTGGGTTTCATTAGAAAATCCGCCCCCTGGGCTTATAAGCCTTTTCATTGGTAGGGGTGATTGCCGACACTAAATCAGGACCAAGAGGCGGCAAATTCTTTTTGTACATTCATTATTCGCTGGCTTTTATTAGAAAATCTGCTCCTGGGCCTAAAAGTAAAAAACGCGGGCAATCCCCACTTAGAGGGAACAACGATTTAACGAATACTTCATTTCTCTCGAACTTTTACGATGCAGTAGAGATCGTTATCGGTGGGGATTTTTTTTTTCTGAATACCCCAAGGTAGAACAAACGAAAAATCTGCAGAATGAATCTTGTCAGCAGTTTTAATTCCCGTTAAAAAGTAAATCAAATAAACACATAATAAAATATTATCAAATATACACACAGATATCTATAAGAATTCAATCAATAATAAAATATTACATACATCATAAGTACAAAAATCCGATTTACAGAAGAAATGGGGGGAAAAAATGCACACAATGAAATATTAATGCAAACAAGTAATAAAAAAAAAAAAAATTTTACCTACTTTTTTTCCCACTATACTGCAGAAAATTCCTTTGCAAATAAAGTTGAAATATTCCTCTTATTATTAGATCTGGCGCCCTCTAAAAAAAAAAAACACCTAAAAATTAATGAATTAAATTTAATGAATGAATTAATATTTGAAAAAACAGTATTCACATCAAGTGTCATCCAGTACAAATTTCAAAAAATGTATTTGAACTTGAGTGGAGGAATAAAAATATTTTATGAACGATTGAAAATGTGACCAAGATATATATAGGGAGAGTGTGAACTAATAGGAATTGAAAAAAAAAAAGAAAGAAAGAAAAAATGTAATCTTGTAGTCGTTGCAAATACGTTTAGGCGACAGATTGTCGTGGATGTCTCGTCGTTTGTTTGTGTAGCTCGATCTGTGTGTGGTCAAGTCAGAGAGCACACATTTAAAAACGCACCACTTTAATTACAAGCATGAGTATGAGCACAACACACTACAAAGAATAATATATAACAGACATTTAAAGTCATACACTTATATTTAAATGGAAGGAGTCCACTTCTAAATTGTAAACGAAGTTACTCAGGTACACGCTGGATAGAGAAATATACTTCCTCTCTGGATGAGAGTCTGTAGGCCAATTTATGCACAGCATGATGCTAATTCTCGGGGTGAGAGACTGTAAATTAAACGTCTCTGAAGTAGCAGCTAATTATACAGTTGTGGAAGGATTTTACTCTAGCTCTCGAGATGAGAGCTCATAATTAACAGCAGCACCTGTTTGGCCCTACGTCCTCTCAGGCGAGAGTCTCAATGCCAATTGATGATTCCTTCTGTACGCCGCCAGGGGGCGCTTTTGCAGTGCATAGAAAGAAACATGGTTGCGTAAGTGGAACCACGGTTACAATCTATAGAAAGCTAATACGCAATAAATACTCATACAAAAAAAAAAATAATATATATAGAAATAAACTAATAAAAAATACATGTATATTAAAAATTTTGAAGATTATGCATAAATATGAATCCATAGGAAAATATCTATTATTTAAAAATATAAACATTTATAAATAAAAATTAACAAATAAGATAATACGGATTATTTTAAAAATATTTAAAAGAATTTATAGGAAATACATACGTATTCATAGCAAATGCACAAATTTTAATGACAATTTCAATATCTAACTGAAAAACATAAAATACATTTCAAGACATTTTAATGTCAAGCAAACATTCCTCTCCATTTATAAGCTGCCTAAGGTCAATCACGGCAGCAAATAATCATCAGAGTATAACTGAAAACATTCCTCCACAAATACCCAATTCACCATAAATAACTAAAAATATCCCAGTAACCAATAAAATTACCATAAACTTGTCAAAAGGAATCTTCTAAACTGTGATTCGCAAATAATCCGCAAATCAAACTACGCAAACACAACATTTTTTTTTTTTTTTTATCAAAGCAAGTTAGAAAGCTTGGAAATTGTGGAGGAGGAAAACATACACATAAAAACAAAATATTCGAATACCAATTTAAAATAAAAATATTAATATTAATTTATTTATATTTTAGGCATTTAGTGTTATTCTGAATTAAATGAAATATATTATATATATTTGCATACTTGTTATATTTTTCATCAATCAACAATAAAATATTAAACATACAAATAGTACGATATTCAAGATAGCAAAGGCAGATAGATCAACTAACTAATAACCAACAATAATTTTGTAACAGAGAAGATATCAGTTTTACATTCAATAGATTAATCATAAAAAAAAAAAAAAAAAAATAGAATATGGAAATAAAAAATCAAATAAAACTTTACCCATCATGGCGAATGTCTTCGAACGAACCCATAAAATTTTAGTCTTAATTTTAAACACTTTTCGCGGCAAAAATAAAATATGCTAAATTTTTTATTATATGAAATGCAAATATTATAAAACTGGAATAATCTTTTATTTCTTCAGGAGAAAAAAAAACAAAAACTGTAAGCAACTTCTTTTCTTTGAAAGAAAAATTCGAACGGAAATACTTCATCGACTGTTATGAACAAAATGGCAGACTCGCAGAATAAAGCAAATTCTACTTATTCTTCTTAAAAAAAAAAAAAAAAGTAAATAAATATATTCTAATAAGATAATTCTCAAATTTAAGAAATGTATTTAGGTAAATGTATTATATTATATATTACATTAATAATATAAAAAATATTCTCACAAAAAATTAGATGATTTGACATTGGCATTTACTTTTTTTTTTATTTATTTGTACTAGTTTTTTTTTATGACAATACACGTGATGCATGACTTAAATTTCTGTAATTATTCCGTAACTAGAAATGGCCCGATATATATTAAAGTAATATATATACTATATTATTATAATAAATTTATTTCAAATAAATTAAAAAAAGAAAATATAACGAAATTTATGGAAAATTTTCAGGAAAATTCAAAACTTCATCACTCGACATAATTAGAAAGCATTTAATAAAATTCTTTATCAAACGACACTTAGCCATTTTAATACCGTCAACGAAAAAGTAATTTTAATACAGCAGTAAAGTTAAGATATTAAATGCCTTAAATGAAACGAAAACACTTACATATTCTAAAATCTGGAAGAAGATGCATTTTTTTTTTTTGACAGAGCTAATATTTTTTAAACGAACAAATAAAGATATTTAAATACTTACCATATTAAGTAAAAAAAATTTTAGAAACATTACAAAAGACAATTCTGAAGCTTGTTCTTTAAATATTTACAGATTATTTAATAATGCAAATAAATGAGGGCAAACGATTTTTGAAAAAATGCTTTCATTTCATTTCGTTACAAATTTGTAATCGAATGTTATATTTTTACTAGAAGACCCGGCCACGCGTTGCTGTGGCTTTCTTGTATTTCGTTCAATTATTAGATACTATAATTGGTATTGTTAAGGAAGTGATTGGTAAAGAATGATGAAAAGATCAAATTAAGTTTCAACGAATAGAAAATGTTTAATTTTTATTAATTTAATGAATGAGGTAGATAATGTTGATTTGTAAGACTGTTTTATAATTATTTTACGTAATATAATTTTTAATAATCATTACTTTCATTTAACTAAGAACTAAGCGATGAACACTATTTCTTGTTAGTCTGTCTTTCGTCAAAATAAATAAATTCGATGGTTTTCGAACACGTGAGCATGCAACATACAGCTGCCCATGGGAGAAACACGGATTCTGAGGTTAGATTTTTTGGTGGTCGTTTACTGAAAATGATAATTGAAAAAATACAATACAATTAAAATAAAATCGGGATATAATAAGAAAAGACTTTAAAAAAAATTCACAATAAAATACAAATGCAAACGATCGTTTAAGGTACACGAACACCTTCGAAGGAATTTTTTTTATCTTTGTACACATTTTTTGGATTGAATGTATCTAAAAACTAATGATTTCACATAAAAAATTTCATTATTATTTTTTTAAAATTTTTATAAGCTAAAATAAGGGTAAAAATGGCCAAAAATTGATACTGTTACAAAACCTGAAATCAAATCAATATTTTTTTAAATTTCTAAGTTTGTACTAACATTTTACAGTGAATAGACCTCTGGTAAATTTATATCTTTATTATTTATTATTTTGTGCTAGTTTAAATGCTGTCGACACAAAATTCTTCCAAAATTTGCATGTAATTCCAAGTTTAACAATTGAAATAAAAAAAAATATTTATGTAGCTATAATCATTTCAGAGGTCTAATTCCCTGTAAATATTTATGAAAAACATAAATACAAAGTTTTGTAGCATTTGGATCAAAATTACTTGTGTTATGGTGTTTCACATGAAAACAAAAAAGCATAAAAATTCATTCTGAAAAAGCTAAAAACAACTTTTAATTAGATATATTACTTTAAAAATGTTGTAAATATATTAAAAATGCCATTGAATTATCAAGTTCATAGTCTTATTTATTAAAAAATATAGTTTTGTTTTGTTCCTTAAAGCTGTAAATATTTTCTGAGCTTTGTTTTGAAAAAGTTAAAATTTGCTCGACAAACTTTTTTTTACAACTTCCCTGCTATTTGCAAAGGCTTTTTAATATGAAATGACCTGAATTTAAAATATTTTAGCCTTTTTTGCAAGTGTTTTGATTAAACATATTCAAAACCTTTTGAATTTCACATAAAAATATCAACTTTAACTATTCTTTATACAATTTATTCTTTAAAATATGGATAAACATTGCAAAATGTGATATTGTTGCAAAATTTTATAATTCAAAAAATAAATAAAAACATGAATAGTTTTTTCCTTTGCAAGTATTTTTATGCTGGGAATATCCTTATGTAGGTAATATGTTTAGTTTTCAAATTTATATCTCAATTATTTATACATTTTTGTATGCTTAAAGTTTGTCGACACAAACTTTTTTTTTACAAATTTACAAAAATTCTTAGTTTAAAAACTAAAATAAAAAATAATTTATGAATTTAGGTTAATTTCCATGTTCTATTCCTTTCATACATTTAAAGAAAACTTTTGCATGAAGTTTCAAAGCATTTAGAACAGAAATATTTTTGTGATGTTTTGAATGAATACAAAATGCATAAAATTCAAATAAGAAATAATTAAAACCAACTTTTAAATATAAATAAAAAACAAATGTACATACATAAAAATGTTATTGAGCTTTAAATTTCTCCTTTATTAATATAAACACTTATTTATTTGTTTTGTTTTCTTTAAATAACTTCCAACTTAAAGTACCATTTATCAATTTTTCTTCGACAATATTCCGAATCACTCAAATTTATAACTCAAATTCTTTGTTTTTCAAATAACAAAAAGTTTTTAAAATAAAATGTCCTTGATTTTCAACTTGCAACTATTATAATACCTTTTATAAAATTTTAATGTTATCATTATATCAAATAATTGCAGAGTTTACTTCATTTTCACACTTTTCAAAAAAACTTGAAAATTCATCATCTTTTCTTTTTAAAATTATATTGTCTATATTATATTATCTTGTAGATCACATTTCATTTTTAGAATTCTTAATCAAATACAACACATGTTGACAAACTTTAAGCATAGAAAAGTTCAATGTTTTGATTCACAACTTTTCATTCAATATATTTTATTCCAATTCAAACTTAGAAAATGTGTTTTTTCTTCTTCACAAAAATGTTTTATTATTTTATGATGAAAGAAATCACAAAACAAATGGAAAAGTTAATGAGC
>BPLR01005314.1:0-13625 GCA_021605095.1 Caerostris extrusa | reverse complement strand
TTTATGAGGAGTCAGAATTCCAGGACTTCTGTATTGCGAATAGTATGCTCCTTCGAGATCTTTTTGTGAAGAGGATGGAATAAGGTACCAGTTCTTTGTTCGCAGGGTGATAAATTTCTGCTGTTCCTGCTTTACTACTGCTGTGGAAACTACTTAAACAGGATCTTTACTCCTCAAAAACACATTTCGAATGTGTCTTTCTTCACTGAGCAGCAGATAGTTATACACTGTACAAAAATTGAATTTGGCATGGGAAAAAAATTACTGAAAAGTTTAAGGTTTTAAAAAGGCAATTATTGCAAACTCGTTTGTCATGAATGCTAATGAGATTAAAAATTATGATTAAAATAACAAATGCACACGCACTATATTATATGCACATATATGCATACGTATGAGTATTATAATAACCTGAGGTATATTCCCCCATAAAGCTATATTCAAGATGTTATTAATAATTCCTTTTATAGTTTTCTCATAATTTCTTTTGAGTTTTACTTATTTCCTGTTTTACTTATTTACTTATTTCCCTGTCCTGTTCCTTATTTCCCTGAAGAATTTCTTATATTATTTTAATTTTTGTCATGGTATATTTTGTAAAAGTGTTTTTTGATCTGTCAATGCGGTTCCAGACATACAACCTTTTGATATTTGTGTTTGTCAAGTGATTTTCAGTTTAGCGCAGGAACTTATGCGCACCACAGATCTTGACAAAATTCTCGTTCTTTCTTTTTAAGAGGAGTCAGAATGTGAGTCCTTCCAGTACTTTTGTATTGCGAATAGTATGCTCCTTCGAGATCTTTGGTGAAGAGGATGGAATGGATGTGCCACGCGTTCTTTGCTCGCAAAAGTGATACATTTCTGCTATTTGCTTCCTTCTACTACACTGTGGCACATACTTAAATAGGATCTTTACTCTCAACTTACTCAACAAATGGGATCTTTACTTAGGATGTTTTTATCTGATTATCAACACATGTTAAATGTGTTGTCTTTTCACTGAGAAGATAGTTATACGCTGTACAAATTAATTTTGCATGGAAAAAAAAGGAAAAACAAAGAAATTACTGGTAAATGCTTAAGTTCTTAAAAACAATTTTTGTGCAAACTGATTTGTCATTTTAATGAAATTAAAAATTATGATTAAAATAAATGCACACACACTATTTTAGATACATATGCGTACGTATGAGTATTACACAGTCCAATCACATTAATGTGACCACCTGTCAAAATCTAGAATAATAGTATAGAATCTCTTGCATATTACTGACTTTAAGTGGAGTGTGGAATGTGGTATTAAGTGATATTTAAAGGTATAAGTGGAATTCTTTATATGCACTCCACTGCAATGTGCTGCCACCTGCATTTGTGATGGGTTATTTCACGTTGACGTCGAAAGTAGGGACTGAGTATAATAAGATTAGGGTGCATATTCCCTCATAAAGCTATCTTCAAGATGCTATTAATAATTCCTTTTGTGTTTTTATAATTTATTTGAGCTCTATTTATTTCCTGGTGGAATTTTTAATATTATTTTAATTTTTGCCATAGTATATTTTATGAAAGTATTTTTGATCTGTCAATGCAATTCCAGACATTCAGTCTTTTTTGATATTTGCGTTTGTCAAGGATTTTCAGTTCAGGTGCAGAAACTTATGCGATCTTGACAAAATTCCTTCTTTCATTCTATTAGAGTCATTCCGGAGTTTTTGTATTGCGAGTAGTATGATGATTTTTTTAAATTCCACCGGATTGCGTTTATTTGTAGCAAATAGTGTTGAGAGTTTTGCTAAACAAAATGGTCCTGTTCTATTTCATTTCTTGTCAGTTCTCTTTGATTTTTGCACCATATTCTCTCTCTCTCTCTCTCTCTCTCTATATATATATATATATATATATGAGTAGTCGTGCTATTGCGATAAAGATAGGAAGATAAGACTGTAGTCAACAATTTTTTAAAATTGAAAGACAATTATGGTAAAAAAAGAATACTGGGGGAAGACCTAAATCTTTGTCCTCGCGTGGTGAAAGAAGAGTTTGCTAACTTGCATCTACTGGAAAGTATTCAACAGGAAATTGATTCCGACGACAGGTTTAAAAGTTTGTCAAAAAAACTATTTATGACACAATTAGAAGGTCTGGAAGGTACACTTATACAGCAAAATTGACTAAGCCTCAGTTACTGCAGAGACACAAAATAGAGGTTTGAACTTTGGCCAGAAAGTCATGACCTGGGACAACCAATGAATAGAAATTATTTTTCTGACGAAAAAAAAAATGGAATTTGGATGGACCAGATGACTGGAATTTCTACTGGCATAATATAAGAAATGAAAAAGAAATATTCTCAAGCACCAATTAGATGGAAGGTCTGTCATGACTTGGGGCTGTTTTTCTTACAATGGTGCGGGCTCAATTGCATTCGTTTCAGGTAGAATGAATTCACAAGGATACCAAAATGTCCAAACAAATCATCTTTTGCCAAATGCTGAATGTCTTGCTGGAGAAAATTGGAAATATCAGCAAGACAATGCAATTGGTTCCAAGTAAAAATGTTGAAACTGTGAAATGGCCAGCTAGATCACCTGACCTTCAACCCAATCAGAACCTTTGGGCTGATTTAGCAAGAAGAGTTTATGCAAATGGGTGACATTTTAAATCAACAACAGAGCTGAAATCTATTATCGAAGATGAATGGTATAAAACCGACCCCACCCTTTGTCAAAAAACTCGTTTCATCCATGAAAACAAGAATATTTGAAGTAATTCGAAGTAATGGCTCCTACACAACCTTCTAAGAATTTGTAATTTTTTTCTGATATGTTATTTTCTATGTTGGCCTTAAAGTTTTTACTCAGGCTCAAATATTCATCTGTGTGTTCTGTAATATTTTCTAATAATAAAATATTTGCAAATTAATTTTCTACTTTTTTTACTTTTATTTAAGCTCAATAACAATCAATCAAATATTATTTTAATTCATCAGTTTAAATGTTTCCATTTTTTCTCAAAAATGTCTACTGGCCTTAAAGTTTTTACTCAGACCGTATATATATATATATGTGTGTGTGTGTGTGTGTCTTCAGCACCCATTACAACATTTAGTGTCCTTACTTTTATCACTGAACAGTAATTATTCCCAGATTTTCAATTATATAAATGAGTAGGGATACTCATTTATATAATTGAAAATCTGGGAATAATTACTGTTTATTTACTAAACAAACACATATTTTAAATTGCATCGTTTTTAAAAAATTTTCTTGAAATTAAAGTCTACATTTTTGATGTTTATCTGATTATGTCCTTTTAAAATCTATTTTTTTTTTTGTTGGTTTCAAAATTTTTCAGTCACCACGTTTGTCCCTAAAGCCAAATTTCCCCCAAGAACTCCTACTTCGCTATATATAAACTATAAATTCGACCGAAAAACTGATATTTACATATTGTCGTAACGATATGATAGTTTAAAATATTTTTGCTGCATACTACTGTGCCCAAAAAAAAGACCAATTTTTTTTTCAAAAAAACCTTTATTTATTCTTCTAAATTTATTTCATCGCCTACAAATTTATCCCCCTCCAGACACAATGCACTTAGGTCAACTTTTTTTCGAATTCTCAATGCATGCTAAAAAGTCATCGGGAGGGATGACCTTCAAAGCGCGTTGCGATTCACGTTGAATCTCTTCAATCGACTCAAAACGGTGTCCCCGGAGTGGTCTTTTGAGTTCAGGGAATAGCCAGAAGTCGCACGGTGTGAATACGATGGTTGTGGAACGATGTGGATTTCATTTTCGGCAAAAAGGTCACGAAGTATCAAGCAATGTGAGCTGGCGCATTCAGTGTTTTCGGTACCAATCTAGATTTGACGCGTTTGAGGCCCAAAATGGAATTAGCCGATCCTTTTGAAATTCTAACATCATCAACAAGGTCTCTAATTGTAAGTCGACGGTTTGCAAGCACTCAATCTTTAATTTTTTGGACGTGGGTTTCGTCGGTTGAGGTTGATAGTCGCCCAGAGGGCTCTTCATCCTCAACACGTTTTCTGCCTTCTTTGAACTGTTTATACCATTTCTAAACATTTTTTTCCGATATAGGAATGCTCACCGAATGCTTTCTGCAACGTTCTATACGTTTCCACAAACAAAATTGAGAAAAATTCGATTCCTGACTTTAACTTCCGACTTCCGATACTTTTTCGTAATTAAATTTACTACGATCTTTACTAATGGATTTAGAAAAATGTGTGCAATGAATCAATGACTTTTATTGAACTCTGTATATCTGCAAAAAAATCATCTGTATAACAGAGTATGGGTTACAACTACAAAGCTGTCATAGTGGCACTTATTTGAATGACATCCTTATACTCTACAATTGTCTACAAAAAGTTATTCGTCCCATAAAAATTACACTATTAAATAAATTTTGGATAGTAGCATCCTTCAAACGATACATGTCAATATTTCATGGCATTCTGATAATTAGTTTACGGGTCACAATGGTTTTAACGACTCCAGTTTTGTAATTTTCAAAACAATGGATAAAAAGAATTTCGTGTATTGATTAAACAATGTTTTTTGATGGTGAAAAATACTGTTGAAATCAAACAGTGGCTTGATAAGCGTTATGGAGACTCTGCGCCGCAGAAATCAACTATTACTGATTGGTATGCTGAATTTAAAGGCGGTCGTACATACACCAATGATGCTGAGTGCTCTGGTCTACCAAAATCAACAGTTATTCCTGAAAACATAAAAAAAAAGTCCACAAAATAGTTTTGAAAGACCTTAAAAGGAAGTTGCATGAGATAGCTTAAAGATATCAGAAGGGAGTAAGTTTACAATTTCACACGAATATTTGAGCATGCTTAAGTTGCTTTCGAAGTGGGTGCCTCGTTTGCTCACAACAGATCGAAAACAACAACACATCGACGATTCAGAGCAATGTTTGAAGCTGTTCAAGAGAGATAAAAAGATTTATTGCTTTGGTGTGTGACAATGGATGAAACATGGATCCTCTACTACACACCTGAATCAAAATGATCGTCAACTGAGTGAACAGCAGCCGGTGAAAGTTGTCCAAAGCGATTAAAAACTAAAAATCAGCAGGGAAGGTTATGGCATCCGTATTTTGGTATGCGCGTAATATTTTGTTCATCAACTATCTTGAATATTACAAGACATTATTGGATCGATTGAGTGTAAGAATTAAGAAAAAAAAGGGCTGTTTCAACAAGACAATGCCCCGTGTCACAAGTCGATGAAAACGATGGTTAAATGGAATGAATTACGCTTCGAATTGCTACCCCACCCACAATACTCTCCAGATCTGGCCCCGAAGGACTATTGGTTTTTGCAGGCATAAAAAATATGCTCCAGGGAAATAAATTTGGCTCAAATGAAGAAGTGATTGCCAAAACTGGGACCTGTTTTGACAGTCGAAAAGACAAATAGTTCTACAAAAAAGACATTGAAAAGTTTGAGGAAAGTTTGAATGATTCCTATCACTCTTGAAGGAGAGTAGACTGACGAATAAACTCGAATTTTTGAAATTTTTTTTCTTTGCAAGACAGGAGATTTATTGAGTGATGTGTTATAAGGTTTTCTTTCATTGTGGATCCTAGATAGCTTTTGACAAGACTTAGTGTTAAGAAAAATTATACTTTGTATGCTGCTAAAGCAGACATTGTCTTTGTTACTGGTTTTATTTTGGAAGTACGCGACTAAATGACTTCCTGACAATTAGGAAGCCATTTAGTCAAATTTCCTAATTTTCTTTGAATTTTAGAAAAATAAAGTTATTTTTATAAAGGAGTCGGATTTTTAAACCGACTTCGGCTTCTTATCTCTGATTCCATTCGTCTACAATTGTTTCTAATTATAAATTATTTAAAATTCCGTTCGACCATAAATGTTTTAAAAAGAAAAGAAATAACTCCTTTTTTTTTTTTGCAATTTCGTTATCATGTTCCCCTACAGCGGGATCAATTAACGCTGGTACAGGAGTTCTACTTTGTGGATAGTGTGGACATCGCATCCTCTTCTATGAAAGTACAGAAATGTTCCACCTTCAGTATTACTTAAAGTAAGGCTTTAATTTGTTGGATTATATTATTTTCTCGGTTAGATTCCTGATTGTAAAATTAACAAGTAATAAAAAAAAAAAAAATTTTTTTTTTTTAAGGTCAATTCTTACTTTTTTCACTATATTGCAGAAAATCCTTTATAAATAATTTTCATTCATTTTTTTTAAGTTTATCTGGCGCCATCTATTGGTAGATATATGCAACTTAAATCTATAAAAAACTAAAATTAATGAATTAAATTTAATTACTGAATTAATATTTGAAAAACTGTATTAACATCCAGTGTCATCCACTACAAGCTAAAAAAATGTATTCGAACTGGAGTGGAGGAATAAAAAGTATTTTATGAACGATAGAAAATTTTAGCAAGATATATATAGGCAGAGTGGGAGCTAATAGAAGGAATTTAAAAAATAGGTAAAATCTTGATTACTTTAGAAACACATTATTTAAAAGTATTTAAAAATGTTATTTGACAACTCGCAGAGCAAGAATAAATTAATAAATTACTCCTTTAATAACTTTGAAGAAAATTTCCTTTTATATATCAGACAATAAATCGTTTCGTATAAACGGGTTACTATTTATCTGACAATAAAAGTTTACATTATATTTTGGAGGAAAAGAATATTTAATTTAAGAATAATTAATAATTCTCTCAACAACTTTAATTTTGAATTCATTTTAACTATTCTTATTTTGTTAGCAAAAACTAAACAAAACATCCAATATACTAAGTTGGTTAATATGACAAAATGGTTAAGTATCAAAGGAATATGGTTTAATAATAATACAATAAAGCTTATATTAATTATGTTTCGATAATTCTTGTCTTTTAACCCCGTTCAATTTTTTTGCCATTCTGTTTTGTTTCTATTGGAAACTGAATCCAATATTTCACATCGATTTTAGAAATATTCAGTGGATTCAATACAAAGTGTTTTGACAGATGAAAGACTGAGCTATTATCATTAAAGGTGAATTATCCGAGTTAAATGCAAGTGTTTAAGAAAACGCAATACTTAATACTGGTATATATAGGGCCTGATGGCCGAACGGCTAGCGCTCTGGCGTTCGGTACCACAGGTATCGGGTTTAATTCCCGGCTTTGTCCATGGGTGTCGTAGTGGTTCGGAATCCACTTTAAGCCGTAGGTCCCGGTCCTAATAGGATCTTAAAGCGCTGCGGAGGCATTGTTACTCCTCGTCCGTGGCTTACCATCAAGTTATACGCGCCCTCTGGGTAATGCAAAGTGAGTAACATCAGTGCAGCCCTTATTGGCGTCCATGTCTGTTTGCCAGCTGCATTGGAAAAAAATACTGGTATATATCTTTAGACACAATACGTGTAGGACTGCAACACATTTCGTAACAGCTGTAAAAATTTGCGTCTTAGAAATAAAATTTTAATATTTTAGACATGTAAGAAATCGGAGCGACCCCATAACTGCAAAAAATTTTATTTATAGGGTAAAAGTGAATCGATTATGTCCAGCTTGTTGCTGCTGTAGATGAAAACTAAAATAGGATTACTTTATGCGTAAGAATCCATTCAAACTTTTTTTATTATTTCGCATACATTGCTCTTGTAGCCGTTAAAGCAGAATTGTCCTTATACAGGATGGACTCACGTTGCGTTCACCGATTTCAGAAACGAGAAGATTCAATGACGAATGGTGTCGTCCTTTTTATTTCCGCAGGAGGTTTGAACATCGAATTCGCTTGAATCACTGCTTTCCGAAACAAGCATGCTCGATGACTACCCTTCTAAGAGCTCGTTCCTACCGAGGCGTGAAGCGTTGAAGATTCACGCGCCCAGTGAAGTTCCGCTTCGAGTGGGTCGACTCGAATCGGTGGATTTCAAACCGGTCTCAGGCAAACGTGGTGAGGCTAGTGATGGGTCAACGCTTCTCGCTTAAACGCCTCGGCCTTTACCCCTAAAAGTCATACTGCCGTTCCTTCCACACCCATCGGTGGACTTGTCTACACGAGGTCCACCGATGACCGCCCTTCTAACTGATAGAAGCTGCATAGACCTAGGTGCGGGGTTAGAGTGTGGACTGAAAGCAGTGACTACAATGGACTATCAGATCCTATCAGAGTCTTCCTACACACTATATGAGTGTGGGGCAATATGCGGGATATTTAAAATCTCACGGTTAAATTTTAGTTACGTTCTTTTGTTTATTATTCATTTTGTAGGGTTTTTTTTTTTAATATTATTTTAATTTATTAATTTTTAATTCAAATTTAAAAAGGCTAATAGCTTGAAAATGCGAAAAATTAAAATTTTTGGAAATATGTCGAAGGGCTTTCAAGTATTTTATGGTAGTCTTTGCTAGAACTAGAATATTCGGTTTGTCTTTACAGATTATTTTGTTTGCAGTAGATTTGTAAGTGTTTACTCTGGAAATGAAGTTGTTCTTTAGTGTGAAGTTATTTTGAAAAGTGGTTCTCTGTTTTTCTGGAAAGAAAACCCCGTTTATGTCACGTAGTTTTATGAAGTGACTTTCGAAATATTGATTTTTAACAGACTGTCTTAAAGGTACTTTTAGATATAATTAAAAATGAATTGAATTCAAAATTTTAGAATTTCAATATGTTTTAAGGATTTTTTTTTTTTTTTACATTTCAGAAGGTTTTAAATTTTATTTTTTTAATTTTTCCTTTCGGAAATTGTTATAAAAGATATATTTGGCCTCATTTTTTTTTACGAAATTAGCAAAATTTAATTAAAGAAATATAGATACATTATTTTATAACGAAGGCATGTTCATTTTAGGTTCATCATTTAAATTTCTTTTGTCGATTTGGTTTACTTAAAATATATTTTGTAAATATTTTCAGTATTTTTACTTTAAAAATAATTTCATTTCAATTAAATTTATTCTCAATCATTTAATCTACGAAATATCAATCCTTAAACATTAATGATATTTCTTAAATTAAGATCTTCATCTTTCCAAATCATTGAATAATTTTTAAAATTATATGTAAATTTTCACCTTACACGTTTGAAATATATTTTTCCTAATGATATTACGCAACTATCTTCATACTTTGATTCAGTAGTATATTAGTGAGCTCTGTATACTATAGTGCAAAATAAACATGCATTTGTGAATTTCATTTTCTAATTTTTATTAAATGAATAAACATTTGATATTCGTAATATCAGTTGTGAATGAATTCGGTTATATTGCAAATGAAATTATTGTTGTCGAAATAATTAATAAATATGAGCAATGTAATGGCTGAAAAACGCTTCAGCAATACAGAAAAATATTTAAACGAATGTAATGTAATAATTTTCACACTGCACGAGCCTAGATGGGAATGAATTAAAAGTTATGTCTCTCCTTTATTGCCAGAAATGAAGTCTCGTAAAATTCACTGAGAAGTATTTGAATTATGTCCATGAAGACATCACACACGAAAAAATAAAAAATACGGTTTGAAATATGGCGAGTTAATACTGAAAGTTCCCATGTCCTTGCCTTGGAAATAATGTATGGCCTGTAAATAATGCCTTGGAAATAAAATGTGTCTTGCAAATATTGTTCCCATGCCCATGCCTTGAAATAATGTGTGGCCTGTAAATAATGTCCCCGTGTACATGCCTTGGAAATAATGTGTGACCTGTAAATAATGTTCCCATGTCCAGGCCTTGGAAATAGTGTGTGGCCAGTAAATAATGCCACCTTGTCCTAGGAAATAATGCGTGGCCTTTAAATTATGTCCCTGTGTCCCTGCCTTGGAAATAATGTGAGCCCTAGAAATATTGTCCCCGTGTCCTTGGAAATAATTTGTGACCGGTAAATAATGTTCCCGTGTTCATATTTCGGAAATAATGTGTGGCCTAAAGATATTGTTCTCGTGTCCATGCCTTGGAAGTAATTACTGTTCTTGTGTCCTTTCGTTAGGTTTGAAGATGCGAAGAAGGTTTGAAACTGGAGATGCCATCCTACGAGATTCAATAATTCAAAATTATTATCGTACAATGTAGCAGGCATAACTACAACTTGAATGTGTTAAATAATTGTATTTCTATCGGCATTTGAAAAAATGTATTTAAATATTATATTTTTAAAACTTGTTTATCTTTAATATCCAACATTTAGCCTTTAAAAATAATTTATGATAAACGTTATGCAACTGATAGCAATGGAGAAGTTTATCAAGGATATTTTTGATGTTAACCTGCTTTTTTCCTGCAGTAGTACAAGTACTGAGATACACGTGGACAAAAGACACTTCCGAAACACAGATCTTATCAGCTGTCAAACTGTTCGGAGGAGATAAAAGATGACAGTTGCTCGGATAACGCAGGTTAAAACATTCTAGCAACCGGTCGAGTAATCCTGATATATAAGTGATGATTATGCTGATATAAATCACTGATATAACAGATGCCGGTTATTACTTGGCTGAACCTGTGATTCGTTTACAATATGCGTTTCAAAAATTTTATGCTTGTAAGATTGCGTTTGCACTTTTAACACCAGTTTTAGAAATAATACAATAAATAGCAATACGATTGGTTAGATCGTTTTATACTGATCATAGAAATTCCATTTTCAACTGCCAGCATTTCTTATCATTCATTTTGTACTGATATTGACTTTTATAGTTCACTTTTTAAAAGAATTTTTTTTTTTTTGTTCTAATGCAGCTGGCAAACACCTAGACAGCTTGGTCTTAGATGCCTTAAAGCAAGCGCTTTACAGACGTACTCACTTTGCATGACCCAAGGGGCGCGTGTAACTTGAAGATAAGCCACGGATGCGGAGTAACAATGCCCCGCAACGCTCTACGATCCTATTAGGACCGGGACCTACGGTTTAAAGTGGATTCGAACCACTACAAACAACCATGGCACCGCCGGGACTCGAACCCGAAACCTGTACCGAGCGCCAGAGCGCTAGCCACTCGGCCATTCAGGCCCACTTTTTACCAGAAATTTAAATGTGGAATTTTTTTACAGCTTAAGACTTCGAATATTAAATGCACTGTTTGGAAGTATGCACTGTATTACACTACATACAAGGCGCATGACAAGAACCAGGAGTGACGAAAATTTGTATTTCATGCGAAAATCAACTGGCGAATTAATCAACTGGCTGGGAAACCCCAAAAGTGAAAATGATATTTTCACATAATTTATTTCGAATCTTTTATGTCTAAGCGGGAAATAGAAAAATATGCTTAAAAATAATATCAATAAATAAAATAAAATAATACTAATAAAAATATATTTGAAATAATACCAGTTTTTCAAAGGAGGCCTTGTAAGACCCACTTCAAATTAATATTCAACAGTGACTGATGATTAAATGAAAAAGTACGGATTTTCTCTGAGTTTAATTGGAGTTTTCAACTGATACCCCCCCTATGATAATTCCCCATGCACGCACTGTGCATGTTCGAAGAATACGACAAAAAATGCGACCAAGGCATTAATGTCTATAAATGTCATCTCTGCGCTCGATAGGATTATTCAATTGATTCCCTCATAAGAACTCCACACGCATCCATAGTATGCAAATACATGTTAGGATCTGACGACTTTACGCATAGATTATGTCCATGGATGTTCTCAATGAACATACATGTATTCATTATACTCTTATAATTCTATCAATGTTTTATTCTATTTGATACAAAATAACATTTCTTGCACCTGTTTGTCTTGTATAAGCTCATAGTTTAATAATTGCATCACTTGTGAAGATGAGTTTCTCGGAATATTCTGAACTGTTTCTTAACTTATTTCTAAATAACCGCGCATAGAGAAAAGAAGCCAAGCACAGATACAGCGCCAAATGTGGTACGAAAAGGAGGGGAAATGTTAGCACCGACTTTCTGTTGCTTTAGAATTGGGGAAAGCGCTCTATTTTATAATTATTCTATATTTGCAATGGATCAGCGGATAGTTATTCGTATTCAAAGCGAATTCTACTATCTAAAAACCTGTCAAATATGGAATTAAACTTAAAATAGCATTAGATATTGTTTGATTGAGAAATCGCAAAGGTTGAGTAGTTTCACCACAGAAAAACCGGCAAGCGGCCCCATCGGACAGATTCGAGCAGAGTGGCACAAAAGACATCATTTCGGTGAAGTTCAATGAATGTAAAAATAATTTATTTTTTAATAATTAAAGCTATAACTTATATAATATCAAAAGACGAAAAAAATTCCACACTCTCTATGAAACTTTTTCTTACCAAATTGTTTTGCCCCTAGTTTATATGACATGCATCCCCAACAAATAATCGATTCGTCCCGATGTTCACCACACATTCAATTGGACGTCGAACTGTATGAAGAGATGGAAAAATCCGGCCAAATATATTATATTTTAAGTTGCATAATGCGTTGAGCTAGTTTTGTATACACTAACTGGCGAATCTGTTCAATAGACTCACAAAAGGTACTCTTGGATGATCCCTGCCCCACCGTAAATTGGGCGAATACCCTCGGATTTTTGCATCGATTCCTCTTAAACACAAGCGAAAGTCTTGGAAAATCTGCGAATTCCTTTTTAACCTTTTAACCTTCCTTTTAACCTGCGGACACACAGTATGGATTTATCGTGCTCATTCCTGACTTAAACGCGGAGTTACTTCATTTCCGCCCTTCTGCTGTTTCTTCTCCAAAACCTCCCTTTAAGAAAATCCGCCAAGAGGGGGAAGAGTCAGCTTCCCTCACTTCTCATTGGAGGGGACACTTTCTCAGCCCATGGTCTCACACCATAGTGTAGTCTATATTCCATCATAGCGCGGTCCATATTTCATTCAGCGCGAAATCAGTTAGGCTCGTTTACCAGATTTCGAAATTAGGCCGCATAGATAAAACGCAAGACAGATCCATTTTCTACCATTTTTGTTATTTATTTTATCATAATATTCTTTTCTGACATAAAGCAGGGAGGAAGGTTTATTAAGGATCGAGACCATTCATTCCAAAATACAAACGAAGTATAGAGTTTAAGCTTATGGATGCCATCTGTCAACATTATAACATTCCATACAAATCAGAGATTCATTTAAATACATCGGACACAAAAGGCGGAAAATATGATTTTCCCTGTGGTAAAAATCGTAGAAATCTAACTCAAAGTCACAATAAATGACAAACGACCATTTTTTTCTTGAATCTGACCCTGTGAAAATAACATGAGAGACACTAAATCGATTTAATGGACCTTCAACGGAACTTCAAGAAATACGATCTGTACGATTTATAGTAGAGAACATTTTGCACTCTATAAAAAAAAAGTGTTTTTTTCAACCGATTTAATAAATGTTAAACCGACGCGAGACGTCAAAGGTTTTCCTGAAAGTGAGGATTCGATTACCAAAGACGTTTTTCAAGCCTTGCCCGAAGCTTTTAGTTTAGATCAGGGATGGGCAAACTGTTTCGGTCACTAGCCAAAAATCGAAGAACAAAAGTTTGGCGGGCCAAGATAAATTTTTCTAAATTTTAAAAATATTTATAATATTAATAACCATTTATTATTACTATGATATT
>BPLR01005313.1:0-28918 GCA_021605095.1 Caerostris extrusa | reverse complement strand
GAGCTCAGTGAGGAAACCTTTCAGTTTAATAACATTTAAAATAACAGTCATTCACGAAATACTTTCATTTTATGTTGAAAGGTATTTTTAAGTTTATTTAGTGATAAGGACATGTCTCAATTTCACCAATATCAGAACTTTAATGTATTTTATTACTCACTATTTATTTTTAAAATAACTATTTACTAAAGCTAATTTTTATAATAATTTATTTTAAATATATGGATGAAATTAAAGAATGTAAATTTTTTTTATCTTTTAAAAAAATGAAATGGAAACCTTTCAGGTTTTTTAATAACATTTTAAAAATATGAAAATTAATTAAACTTTAATTATCTGAAGAAAATAATACTTCATTTATATTTAAAGGGATTTATTTTTTGCATAGTTTATTTGAAAAATGATAAAAAATTAATATGCATTTCTTCCAATATCAAAAGGAAAAATCTTTCTTATATATTTGTTTAAGCTTTCATTAACATCAGTAATTCTACACTGTGTAATCACTTTATACATTCCCTGTATATACGTTGGGACTATCCATTCAAACATTTTAAAAATCACCAA
Organism: Caerostris extrusa; assembly: GCA_021605095.1. NCBI lineage: Eukaryota > Metazoa > Arthropoda > Arachnida > Araneae > Araneidae > Caerostris > Caerostris extrusa. The sequence continues at coordinate 28,351 of BPLR01005313.1, read as the reverse complement.
CAAGAATTTTGAGAATATGAGTTTTTGTTTTTAACTAACAAATATTAGCCTTGATCCCAAAAGGAGAATTCCCCAATCTTTAAGCATTATCCCAATCCATTTACAATATTTGAAGTATTTTTGATACACATACTATATTCATATTTTCAAATAAAAGGAAAACTAATCAATTTAATAAGAAAGAAAATACAAAGCGTAAAATACATGATCATCTTATATAAAGCCAACTGCCATAATTTCCTGCTTATAAACATAACACCTTATAACCTGTAGGTTTCAATTTTTGGCCTGAAAAATGAAGTATCCCATATAATCTCATCCTTATTCTTTTGATATCTGAATATCGTCAAGTTTGCTTTCATACTCAAGGACATATGAGTAAGAAAAGGCATATAAGTTTATTAGAGGCACATAGCATTGCATATATGTTATCTAAGGCAGCAGAAACTGGAAAGGAGATATACATTTAGAAACTATGGTGAAAATAAGGATGACATTTTTTCAACTATTTGTAATCTTCATATATGCTAGTGTAGTGGCCCTCAAAGAGTAGCCCTAGAAAATTTTCAGCTGCGATCTGTGGCATACCTTAGAAATATGGGTGCAGATATAAAATAAATATAGCAGTTCTTTTTTACATTATTACCATTCCATTTCAAGTAAATTTTCCCTTTCAAAGACAGCTTTATTATGAACAACTAACTTTTCTGATTGCATTTTTTTTTTCCCCTCTGTTTCTTCCAATGTTTTTATTGTCAAATACGTCCACAAACTTGGAAAACAAGAGAACAATTCTAATTATGTTTAAAATAAATAAATTAATAATTTTAAAAAACTAAAAACACGCTTTTAGAGTTAATCAAACTAAAAAGTAAAAAAGCAATTTTAACATAAGAATAAAATGACTGACGAGAAAAATGAATGTCACTGTTCTAAAAGCGTGGGTGCTCGATATCAATCGTTATAATTTTCACTAGTTTCATTCGAAATGCAGAGTTAGTTTTTAAAATGTCATACAAAAAGCACTCCACGCTTTTAGAACAGTGACATTCATTTTCTCGTCAGTCATTTTTATTCTTATGTTAACAATTATTTTTTACTTTTTAGTTTGATTAACTCTAAAAGCGTGTTTTTTTAGTTTTTTTAAACTATTAATTTATTTTTTACTTTTTAATTTGATTAACTCTAAAAGCGTGTCTTTTTAATTTTTTTAAACTATTCATTTATTTTTACTTTTAGTTTGATTAACTCTAAAAGCATGTTTTTTTAGTGTTTTTAAACTATAATATTTAAATGAGGTGTAATTGTAATTGTGAGTAAAACAAAGGCTAAATGCGAATATGTCGAGCCAGCCAGGATTCGAACAGGGAATCTCCTGATCCGTAGTCAGGCGCGTCATCCATTGTCCCACGTAGGTTTGAATGTCTTTAATGAATACTTTCATTCTACATGGGTTAAATTGCTCTTCCTAAGTTAAAATAAAATCTCTAATCCTGGCGATCTTAATCATGATGAGATAATAAACTTATTAAAATATTTCAGTGTCGACGGTCCTTGATAAGTCTACAACATTTAAATTAAATCTGCATCGCTTAAAGTAGGGCAAAATCGAGCTCAAAGAGTCAGTTACAAACAAACATACAGGTGAAACTAATATAAAAGTGTATTAAAAAAAGAATCAACTGTTTTCTTTCTGAAAGATGCCTGTAAATGTTTCTTTGCAGCTTAAATAGTGTATATGAGGAGAAACAGATCTCCAGGAAAAAGTCAGGTACATACATACAAACATACAGGTGAAACTAATAAAAGCGTATTAAAAGGCATATTGTAAGACTTAACAGTATGAATACTATAAAAGATGCAAAATTAATTTTATGAAATTTTTTGTGCATGCTAAGCTGTCAGATGAAAAGCGTTTGAAGTCTCGTGAAGAAGAAACAAACTTTCATCTTCAACAGCGTTTTGATCAAAGAGAAGAAAACCTGAAAGTATTAAAAAATGAAAACATTGTCCTTTCCAGAGACAACACATATCTTAAGGATGAAATAATTCATGTAAAACAACAGGTAAATATATTTATGAATTTATACTTTTTTAAAAGATAGTATTTGAGATGTAACAATAAATTATTACAAAAACTATTTATGTGAAATGTTTTTTTACCCATTGCTGATAATGATCCTACATAAATAGATATCGTTCTTTGAATCCATTTTTTCTGATCACATCAAGATTCAAGACGTGTTCTGTATAAAATTGTCAGCTTACACTATCAAAAGTTTTTGCTCACAATAGATTCCAAAAAATGCTGTCAGAGTTACGCAAACCCAATCGTTTACCTAGTAGTTTTTGTTCTAAAGCCAAATTGTCACTTGTGACAAAATGTGGGTTACACTGCAATCAAAGTAATAGTTCATAGAATGTAGACATTCAACTTTCACCCGAAAATTTGCAGTTTCGTTGGGAACAACTTAATCACATCAGGGCAGTTGTAACATTTTTGGTATTTTTTTAACACCATCAGCAGAAATTTTAATATTTTTGTCAGGATTCATCCTTAATCTTGTGAGAGTAGTAGCTGTTGTCTGCAATTCTGTCGGCATTTAGTTCTGCAATTTTATTTATTTAGTTTTAATCTTAGAAGGAACCATAAGTTTAGATTTTGCCAAGGCATTTGCATCTGCAAAGGAAGTAGGAATAGCAATCTTATCCAGACATCTGGTATTCTTCCCAAAGAATCTGAAATTTCATTAAATTCCAAATCCACATGAACAAGGATCCATTGCATGATAAATATGTGATGTGAAAATATGTTTCATGGTTTTTTTAATAGTCTGCTTTACTAATGAAATAATGTGAAAAAAAATGTTTGACATTTCCAATGCTATAGATAATAATGTAGGATTAATGCAGCATGAAATAATCCTTTTTTATTTCTAAATGTGACTAAAATTGTGATTATTGACTGCACTATCATTCATCATTTGATAAAATAAGCGATTAATATACATTAGTTTTTTTCCTTCTAATTATTAGTATATTATTTGTTTTGCTAAGAAACTTGCAAAATGTTAACACAAATTGTATGCTATCCTCTTTTTCATTTTATATTTTAAATCTAGTTACAAGGCAAAGATCAGGGAAGTGTTGAATTTGAAACGTAAAGTTCAAAAATGCAAATTTCAGTTGAAGAATTTATTCAGAATAGTCAAGCAGCAACTAGGCTTGCAGGAGAAAGATGGAAGCAACTTGGACAATTAGCCCAGAGTATACAAGCTCTTTCTTGTATGGATGATTAAATAATATAAAAAAAATTGTTATGCATTTTTAAATTCTAATTGTTTTTATATAAGGAGGTATAGAAATTAGAATATTTTTGCTGTACATTAGATTTATTGTAATTTTATAAATGATATTAAGTTTTCTAATACTATACAAATATTTGAGAAAGTCAGATAATTTAGTTAGGATATCAACTTTCAATTTTATTTCACTAAATGCTTTTGTTTAAATAAATTACTTTATATTTGAAAACTCTTCTACTATTAAAAATTTTAAGAATGTATTAACTAATCTCTTCTGCCTACCTAACATGAACTTTCATCCTGTTATATAGATCTATAGTATATATTTTTTTCATCTTCTACTTTAATAAATATTAATAATAAAGATGTTTATTAAGCATATTATTAAACATTGTAGATTCTCACTATTTGTATTTTTTATTTATTTATGCCAGAAATTATATTTTGAAAGGAACACATTAATCAACGGACAAAAAAAGTTTTTAATTCAATTGTATACACATACACAGTCCAGTCATATTAATGTGACCACAACCTACTTTCGACGTCAACGTGAAATAACCAATCACAAAAGGCAGGTGGCAGCACAGTGCTGTGGAGTGTATATAAAGGATGTCCTAGGACATCGAAAAGCATTTCAATCGTTGGCGTAATGCAGAAACGTGGCGATTTATCCGACGTCCAAAAGGGGGTATGATTATTGGCTTTCGGGCCAAGGGTGGAAGCATTTCAGAAACGTCTAATTTTGTGAACTGTTCGCGTGCCGCCGTGGTAAAAGTATACCGTGCATGGCAAAATGGCACTATCCAAAATCAGCGGTGTGGCACTTGTGATGCACTACGGGCTATAGATGACAGAGGCGAACGAATGCTACGGAGATGCGTTCGGGCTAATAGACGTGCAACTGACCACCCAGATGAACCAGGGGCTACCAAGAGTGTATCTTCAACAACGGTTCAGCGTATGTTGTTGCGCATGGGCCTCCGCAGCAGATGCCTGGCTAATGCACCTATGCTGACTGCTGTTCATCGGCGACGATGGCTGGAATTTGCACGCCAGTATCGAAACTGGACGTCCACAGAGTGGCGACAGGTGGCTTTTTCCGATGAATCACGTTTTATGATCCATCGGACAGATGGACGTTGGAGTATACGGCGTGAAACGTCGGAAAGCAAACACCCTGCAACAATTGCCGGAAGGATCCAAGCTGGAGGAGGGAACATTATGGTTTGGAGAATGTTTTCCTGGCATTCACTGGGTGCACTCATCATTGTGGAAGGCACGATGGATCAGCACAAGTACGCATCTGTTGTAACTCCCGTTGTCACCTCTAAAAGGGTATTTTTTCGAAATTGTGTTGCCGAAATTTGCCATAAATCTGACAATGTCCAGCATTGGAAAGTAGAAACATAATGATATATCAAGAAAAGATAGGTTTGAAATTCGCTTTAAATTAAATTCAAATTTAAAACCAAGCAAAATATGTGTGCTGTGTATCTAATCCTGTGTCCTGCAGTGCGAGACGTACATCCCATGAGTAATCTTCTCATGGATGGAGGGAAAAGGGGCAACTTCTGTTGCGATGGAGCACCTGTAGATAAACGTCTGACTTGGCTCCGTGTCGCTGGAGAAGGGCGGCAGTGCCTTCCGAGAGGACTTTTAGGGGTAACTACTCCGCATTTGCGTATCGCATGGAAAGAAACTCAGAAAAACTGCTACAGGGTAGTTTGACTAACAGACAAGAGGCTGAACGTCACAAGCGACATTGATTATCTTCGTTTTTGAAATAGTGTCTTCAGCAATGCCGAAATTTGATTGAACTCAGTCCTAATGCTCATCAGTTACTCACATTGCCACGTTTGGTTTCGTTTGTCGCTCTACGGTTATTTTTGCACACTTAAGCTCATTAGACCGAGACCTACAATTTAACTTTGATTCCAAATTACTACTGAGTTACCCTTATACAGTTTGATAATAATGTGGATGAGAAGTCTAATTGGGCTCTGTGACGCTCTACAGTTATATGAGACCGGGACCTACGGCTGAAAGTGGATTCCGAACCACTGCAAACATCCATGACACCGCCGGGACTCGAATCGAAACCTGGGGCACAGAGCGCTAGACTCTCGGCTATTCAGACTCCGATTCCGAATCACTAACAAAATCCATGCCACCGCCAGGGATTCGAAGCCGAAGCCTGTGGTATCAAATGTCAGAGTGTTAGCCAATTAACCATCAGGCCGCCGCTGAGTTATGAGTCGGCCCCAAGCAAAATATTATCGTCAAATACTATATGTTTTATCGGCCGTTTTAGTGGTGAATTGTGTCTAAGAACATAGTAACTGACATTCGAAAACACTATATGAATGTATACTGTTAATTTCTGATTATACTTTAATAAATTGTGTTTGCTTACACATTAAAAGGACTTGCAATTTCTGTACATGAGTCAGAGGCCATTGCCTGATAGTTTGCATATTTGTTTTCCCGGAAATTATCGATAAAAATGAGTTCCGGAAAAGAACTACGTAAAAGGAACCGGCAGTTCTTTTAAAAAATAAACTGAGGAGTTTACGCGAGTCATGAATGATGGAAGGCAGCCTTACATGCGCGGCAACTCGATAGGGAATGCTCTAGTAATACGATGAGTGAGAGAGAAAAACTCATGCCGAAGTAAGTAATTGAACATGCTCAATTAATAATAAATGTAATGTAGATCAAGTTTTTCATTTCTATATTAGGGTTATAAGTTGTCTTCTTCAAAACAATTCTTTATTTTTTCTAATTCATAAATGAATAATTCAGAATGCGGGGCCTGTTGGCCGAATGGCTAGCTCTGTGTGACACAGGTTTCGGGTTCGAGTCCCGGCGGTGCCATGAATGTTCGTAGTGGTTCGGAATCCACTTTAAAACCGTAGGTCCCGGTCTAACATGATCATAGAGCGTTGCGGAGGTATTGTTATTCCGCGTCCGTAGCTTATCTCTAAGCTACACGCACCTCCTGGGTAGTGCTAAGTGAGTAACGTCGGTGCAACGCTTGCCTTAAGGCATCAAAAGACAACTGTCTAAGAGTTTGCTAGCTGCATTCGAAAATAATAATAATAATAATAATGATTCAGAATGCAAAGTTATATATAATTTTTATAAAATAATTTTCAATTAATTTTAATCGTTAAATCTAACACTCTTTAACTATTTAAAGAAATATATTCTCATGTCTATATATGTTATTTTTAAAATTTATTTTGACGTTCAGAATTAATTTTTCTATTCATTTCACCTTTATTTACTCCGCTAAATATATCATGGTCATATCTTGCGTATATCTTTGCAATTTTATATATATATATATTTATTAAATATATATAATATATAATATAATAATAATATATAAATAATATAATATATATATATATATATATAAGATATAATTTTATATATATATATTATATTTTATATATATATATATATTACTTTTAAATATGCAAGAGTCGTGTCTCCGTGGCAATGTGCGCCGCTGATGATCATTAGGGCCGAGGTTCAATCCACTGGCGGCTTTGTTGTAGACACTGTTTCGAAAACTATCAAATTCTATGTCGCTTGGGATGTTCAGCATCTCTTTCCTCTTGAGTCGTACTACCTGGTGGGAGTTTTCCAGGCTTTCTCCCATACGTTAAGCAAATGTGGGGAAGTTCCCCGGGAAGGCATTTCCTTCATTCTTCAGCGACCCGATGCCAACTAAGACTTCTACCTATGGGTGCTCCATTACAATAGAAGCTGCCCCTTTCCTTCATTCATGTGTAAACTACTCATGGGGTGTCCATCCACTGCAGGACACTGAAAATTAGGCACATTTAAATATTTATTATATATTATGTTATATTAAGTTTTGAATTATTTTGGCAGCAAAAATACTCTTAAAAAGTAATGCTAGTTTAAAATTGTATATCAGCAAATGCAAGAATAAAACTTGAATGGCACAATTTATAGTTTGAAAAAAAATTAACAAACGAGTATAAGTAAATTATTTACGAATTGTATCAGATTTTTTAACATTACTTTTATAGTCAAAAATCACGACGACGACGATTTGCAAGATTGATGGAGAAACTTGGTTGCTTAGCAACCTCTATCTATTATCCTCTATCCTCAACCTATTATTAATTTATTTTAAAAAATAAACTTATTAATTATTTATATTTTCTATTAATTAATAAAAAAAATTATGCATGTATAATTTTTTATGCTATTATTATAATTTTTAATAAGGCAATAAAAGAAAACAAAAATTAGAAACAAACAAAAACGATTGGAGGGGAAATTGTAAATCAGCGGAGTAATTGCATGGTAATTCGGAAAGGAGGATATCGAAACTTTAATTAAAATTATCAGGACAGCGCGAGGTCTTTTCCGGTTTGTGAAATCAGAAATGTCGTAATCATAGTTGCTTAGATCATTCAAAACAGAATTATTAATATTTTGAATGAAGTTTGTGCAATTTTATAAACAAATTGTTTAAAACTTGGGTGGGAAAGAGCATGTCTGATATCCTCATTTCGGAAAAATCGAGGCGAATTTGTAATCATACGTAGGATTTCATTTTCAAATCTTTGTATGATCTCGAAATTCGATGGAGCAGTGGATCCCCAAATAGGACACGCATATGCAAGTATTGGACGCAAGTAAGCAAATAAATGAGTTAGTCAAAAATTATGTCAACAGATTGTGATTAAACTACTGCTGACGAAAAGTTACAATAGTTATATTAACTCATCATCATTGGCGCAACAGCCCAGTGTGGGCTAAGACCATCTACCTATTGGTAGATTTCGAGACGAGAGATGTTTTCCTTTTTACGGGGTAGGGTTGTCAACTCTACGTCCAACAATCATATGACACCGGGACCTACGGCTTAAAATGGATCCCCAACCACTACAAACATCCATGGCACATCCGGGACTCGAACCCGAAACCTGTGGTACCGAGCGCCAGAGGGCTAGCCACTCGGCCATTTAACCCAGTTATATTAACTATTATTAGTATAAATTAGTTAATATATTAACGTGTTGACAATACAGATTTTTATTGCAATTTAACATCGATACTTAGTTTTATCAAAATTAAAAATATTAAACAAAAATGTGTATGGGAATTTAAGTAATTCAATTCTCAAATTATGTTAGCAAAATATAAAGATGGATATATTTGTCAATCTAATTAAGAATAAATTAATTGTTCCCTCAGTTCATGGCATTTTAACAAATAACTTATTTTTTAAAGTTCAGTATATATTTCCTCTTCTTCATTGGCGTAAAAGCGCTATGGTGGGCCAAGGCCGACTGGCGGATACAATATATACTAGCAATGGAAATCAAACTCTAATCTCGAGAAAAGAAAAACTATTAACTTTCGTTAATTTTAATGCTAATATAATTTGACGATTAATTTTAATCACCTTTGAAGCATTGTTAAGTAACTGGTGAAATCAAGTGCTAAAAATCTTCCTTATCTAAAAAGTTAAAATTTATCTACATCAGGGGTGGCCAACCTGGGGCCCGCCTTGAATATTTTTCTGACCGTGAGATTTATCACACTTTTACAAAATATATTTATTTTATAATGGTCAAAGTAGTGAAAACCAATGCATTAATAAAATACATTATTCGTTCATCCGTGTATTCAAAAATTAACTGTCGAAATTATGAAGAAAAAAATTTACTTTGATTTAAAATAATATTCTTGCGAATATATGACAGATATTGCCTGTTTTATTGATGAGTTTACAGTGATGAGTTCGCAGAATAATTAAATTATATTCCGCGAACTCATGATGCACGCTCATCTTGGAACATCTAATATAACAGGTTCTATGTTTCAATTTAAATGACCTCAGTGACCATCCCTAGGTACGCACAGTTGGTTGTTGATAGCACAGCAAACCAGACTCTTGGTTGAAGTTTACCTTTACAAACCTTTTCTTTTCTAAAATGAAATTGTCCAAACACAAAATAGGCTCAAACATAACGGACGCTAACCTGCAACACCATTTACGACCTAAATTTGGATCCATTTGCAAAAGCTAAGTAAAAAAGTGAAGAAACAAATTTCGCAATACAATGAGCGTTTAGTATCATTATTAATATATTATTATATTGTTATTAATATATTGTTTACATGTAAGAATAGTAGTAAACACATAAATAATAACTCATTATATTTCAATTTTCACTCCAAAAAATGTCTATAGTGGGTTTTAATCAAATATGGGGATAAACAATTTCATATGCGGCCCTGGATGATGCATTTCCAAAGTGGCCAACAAGACCATTTGGGTTGGCCACCCCTGATCTACATTGATGGAAAAAAAAAAAAAAGGAAGCAGCCTACTTTTAAGGCCATCTAACGTAGACGTCAAGTACCACTGATAAAACTAATCGTTAATCTTTCATTTCGTCAACTGGAACTGATAATATTTGAACAAACCTACCCTTTTCAACTTATATGCTACCAATTGTGGATGATGGTTGGTAGTTCAAAAGAGCTCCAGGTTGGAAGAACAAAATTAATTCAAGTTTCCAAGATCTTTTTTTTAATAAAATTTAATCTTTCTAAATTAAATCTTTCTTGATAAACTTTAGAAGATTATGTATGTTAGATATATGTTTGCAAAATATATTCCGGGTTTTTATCATGTGTGAACATGATGTTGTCCTGGTTAGGAGTCCGTGACGTTATCCGAAAATGAGGGTCGAGCAAATAAAACTCCATTGCAAATTTTGGCGGAAAATGGTAGTTTGGACCCCTTAACTCTTGAAATGATTCATGAATAACATTAATCTTCAGGGAATTTTCTGGAAAATTTGGCTTTTGCTTGTGTTTTGTAGTATGGTTTTGAATCCCTTTTCATGTTTTGGGTTGGGATTTTAAACATTTGTATATCCAATGGTTATAAGTATTCGTAGTGCGTGGATCAATTCCTCCTTTTTGAAGTTTCATATTTATCACTTTTGGCATTTTCCTATACCTATTGAGCTGGCTCCCGCGGTGTTCTCGAACACGTTCTATAGCGTGAACGTTGATGTCCTGGAGTACAACAAGCCCAGTTGAGGGCAGCCAAAGGCGGTTGTTGTACTTCATATCACCCTATCCGTGGAGCCGAATAAGGCGGATCCAGCTTGTATTGGTAGGTTCTGTCGTGCTTCTGGCCATGCAGTTCTCCGTAAGCCTTCGGGCAGGTCGGTATATCTTAATTGAATACCTATTGAGCTATATAATGCTTCTTATTGTATTTGGAATACTTCATTCTTCATTTATGCCTAGAATTTTCAAACTTTGATATATTCTTTTGGCTATTGAATGTTATAGTGTTTCTTGTAGAATGGGGAATACTTCATTCTTCATTTACGACTAAAATTTTCAAACTGTGATATATTCTTTTGGCTATCGAATGTGATAACGTTTCTTGTAGAATTTGGAATACTTCATTCGTCATTTACGACTACATTCATCGTACTTTTGTATATTCTTTTTTAGAGATTCTTGAACAATTAATTCTTCATGAAGTTCTGAAGTTCTTGATCTATTCAACATTGCTATATTCATGTGGCTGTCGAATTTGGCCATTCTTTTAGTATTCCTATCAATTGCTTCTTAACATATATCTCTTGCATTATTAAACATTGGCATATTACTGAGTTTAATTCATCCGTTCTCGAATGTTCACACATGATAAGTTGAAATTTGCCGAGCAGATTTCAGTGTTTTTTTTTTTCTTTTAAAGCGGTCAAATTAGAACTTTACAAAAGGGAACTTTCACTTTCTTACATCCGCTTTAATAGAAAAAAAAAACATCCACTTTATTAGCGTTAGCATCTATTCATGACAAATTTAAAATTGCAACTGATTTCCGCCTTTAGCGCGTGAGCCATCATCGTGACGTCAGAACCACAAAGCCTATGAAAGAGGCATTTTACAAAACTATAATTTATTTTATATCGAAGTCTAAATACTAAACATTGGAAAGGTTAAAAACTTATTTTTATAAACTAAAAGCGTTACAATAAGTACAAAATAAGACACCTATTTTTGAGGAATATTCAAAGCAAAAAGTTAGTTCATTTTTGTGCTAATCTTCTGCATGAACTGCTTTTTATTTATAAAGCTATTAATACCGAAATATGTTTTCTATATGTCTTTATATTATCTTTAACTTTATCTTCTTGAGTTTATATTACCTTTTTAAGAAGAAAGCGAAACATATTAAAAGCGAAGACATATTTTTATAAAGACATATTTCAAAAGATATGTCTTTATGCAAAAATATGTCTTCGCTTTTGAAAACATTACTCAGATAAATAGTATATATACGTTTAAATGTTTCAAAAGTATTTTTTTTTTTTTAAATTGTACTGTTGTAGTTCGGACCTTAAATCGTTAATCATTGTAATATAATTTGCTAAATAAATTCTAAATTTTATTTAAAATGTAAAAAAAAAAAAGATTTTTAAATGATTTTTAATCTGAACATCAAAAACAGTTGTGAGGAATTGAGTTTGTGCGTTAATATACACTATCAGGAAGAAAGTGACGGGACACCCCTCGAAAAGTAGAAAAGTCGACAATACAGCTGACACATGCGCAATAATAGGTATCACGTGTCAGCCATATCCTATAAATACTCTGTGAGTCGACTAGAGTTGTTTTTTGTCAAGATGCCGCCACGGGAAGAGTTGTCTGAGTTCGAGAAAGGTGTATTGCATAAAGGTGTATTGTTAAGGTGTCTTGGTTTGGATTGCATCTTGCCAAGGGGTCAATTAGGGAGATATCCCGTCTCCGTAACTGCTCAAAATCAACTGTAGCACGTGTTGTGTGTCGCTACAAGACTGAGGGACACTGTCAGAACAAACCCCGAAGTGGACGACCTACAGTTCTCACCAGCAGGACCGGCAGGTGCTCGGCAGGGAGATTCGAAGTAACCGTCAAACATCCATGGATAACATCGCTAATGAGTTTAGACAAGCCACAGGTGTGGCCGTTTCGACCAAGACTCTTTCGTATCGAGGCCCTTAAGTTAGGTTACACTGGACGTTCGGCGGCCCATAAGCCTTTGATTACGAAAACCAACAAGAAAGCGCGCCTTCGATGGGCCAAAGACCACCGTACTTGACTCTGGATGACTGGAAACGCGTCCTTTGGAGTGACGAGTCACGATTTACCCTTTCCGTTCCGATGGACGTGTTTGGGTATGGCGTTTACCAGGAGAACGCCTTTTGCCCGAGTGTGTCGTCCCAAATGTAAAGTTTGGTGGAGCAGGATTGATGGTATGGGCCTGTTTCTCCTGGTATGGGGCTGGCCCACTGGTGAAGGTTGATGGTGCGATGAATGCCGATAGATACTGTGATATTCTCGACAATCATGTCCTTCCTACCTTGTGGGCAACGTACGGTATGGATGATTGCTGGTATCAAGACGACAACGCAACATGCCATGTTGCAAGGAGGACTCTTGATTGGTATGTGAACAACAACATTAAACGCATGGAGTGGCCGGCGCAGAGCCCCGATCTTAACCCAATTGAACATCTCTGGGACGAATTGGACCGTCGGTTGAGGGCCTGCACCCCACTCCCCAAAATCAAACGAACTATGGAACTTCCTGTTAAACATTTGGAAGGAAATTCCTCTTGCCACTATGGCTAATTTAGTGGAAAGCATGCCCAGAAGGGTTGCGGCTGTGATCGCAGCCAAAGGAGACCCTATCTCCCATTAATTTTAATAAATATGGGTTTATGTCGTTATAGTGTCGTGTCCCGTCACTTTCTTCCACATAATGTAATATTGTAGTATTATCGTTGTTTGTGCAACTGGATTGTAAAAAGGATGTGGTTGGGTTGAGACTTGAGACACAGGTTTGAGAACACACAGCTTTATTTACACTCACACGGACACCACACACACATACTTTACAATTAAAGATAGACAATATTTAAAGCATTTAAATACATATAATTAACATACTTGTGTACGAATTGGATGCGTGAAATATACTTCCTCTCCGGGTGAGAGTCTGTAGACCAACTTATACGCAGGTTGCGTCAAATATATTTCTTCTCGGAATGAGAGATTACAAAGTAAATGTTTCTTATGATTACGCTGTACTAAATGCTTTTCAGCGGTAAAGCCGGTTGCGCTGTACTTCCTCACAGGTGAGAGTCTCGAGGCCTACTGACCATTTCTCCTGAACGCCACAGGGGGTACTCTTGCAGCGCGTAGGAGGAAGCACTGTTACAATATGAAAAATACGAAAGCAAAAATATTTTGCTTTATTTCAGGCAGGATATTACAATCCATTTCAAATTTAATTCTCTACAAATGTTTAAAGTTGTTAGGAAAAAAAGCAATTCAACGTAATTATTATAAAAAGTATATAAATATCTGCCCGACTAGAGGTATTTTAATCCGCTGGTGGATTTGTTGTAGACACTGTTTCAAAAAACGAGGAGTCTCGAGGGCACTTGTGACGTTCAGCATCTTGCCTCGGAGTCGGACTACCTGGTGGGAGTTTCTGGGGTTTTCTCTCATCACCATCAGCAGCCCTATGGTGGGACAAAGCCTTCTGCCTACTCGCAGATTTCGAGACAGGTGATGTTACGAGGTAGGGTTGTCAGCCCGATGCCCTAAGCTCTACAGTCATATTAGACAGGGATAAACGGCTTAAAGTGGATTCTGAGCCACTACAAACATCCCCGGCACCGCCGCTCGATCCCAAAACCTGTGGCACCGAGATCCAGAGCGTTAGTCATTCGGTCATCAAACCCCGTTTTCTTCCATACGATACGCAAATGCAGCGTAGTTCCTCCTAAAAGTTCTACCGAAAGGCACTGCTCTCCTGCAGCGTCAAGAATCAAGTCAGACTCCTACTTACGGGTGCCCCATCACAGCAGAAGCTGCATCCCCTTTCTCTCCTCCCATGAGACCACACACGGATTCTTGGACTTGGTCTAGATCAAGGATGGGCAAACTTTTTCGGTCGCGGGCCAAAAATCGAAGAAAAAAGATTGGCGGGCCAAGATAAATTTTTCTAAAATTTTAAAAATATTTATAATATTAATAACCATTTATTATTACCATAATATTTATAATATTATTAACCAATAATATATATACTTCATTTTTGAAATATTTTACGAATAACCCAAACAAGCACTAGCTACGTTATACTTTTAATAATTTCACCACTATTTACAATGATGCTATATGTCCGCAATCTTTCCATACGCAATCAATAATATTAGAACTTGCATCAAAAGAAAAAGCCGCTGGCTGGAGTTTAAAATGCGCAGCCTGCCACATATGAGGTCTAATTCACCTATATTGGATTCTCATATGTCTGCTACGCGAGGAAAGAGATAATGCTTGTTGGCGCCAATCTACAGCTATAACAAACAAAGAAATTCCGCTTTTAACACTTTACCGATTGAAAGCTGTCTGTGCTTTCTATTTCCCGTCGATTTATGTTTTGTAGAACAAAAATAGAGAAAGTAAAAGATCATTAATCCTTTGAAAACAGGAAGAAAAAAATTTAATCAAAATAGAAAACGAGATGGATATATATATTATATAAAAATATATTTATTTTAATTTGCCTCGGACCGGCAAATTAAAAATCTATCCGCGGGCCGGATAGAACCTTCCGGCGGGCCGTAGTTTGCCTATCCTGGTCTAGATGTTGCTGTCTACTAAGTGGGATAAGAAGAAATATATAAAAATGACTTCTAGTTTGCAAAGAATAGTAGAAAATAAACAGTTCTTTCTTTGAAAGACATTGTAATGAAAATAGGAATGTTATTAATATATTTTTAACTTTCATTTTAGAAGTTATAATAACTTTTCAGAAGTTATAATGCTTTTAACGTTTTTCTCAACAGATTTACAACTATTCTATTAATTCTTTTATATTATTAATAATATCGACTCTATTTATATTAACTCATAATATGAGGAAGAATAGAATTAAATTTTACTTCTGTATTTATAACACGAGATAAGAATGTAAATTAAACGAATAAAGAAAAAAAAATTATTTTACTTTATTTAATCATCAGAAAGTTTTAAGCATTAACGAAATTTAATAAATATGAAGAAACGACAATTTAATGATAATAAAGAGCAAATACAAAACTATGCAAATGCAAAAGTTTTAATTCATTAACAAGTGCAGCGATTTCTCAGTGAAGATAAGTGGTGATAATGATAATGAAGCTTACGCATATTTTTAACACTAGCTATTTTAGACAATAGAGAATTATCAGGTTATAGTAAATGCCATTTTTAGATAAAAAAAATATCATTCACATTGACATTGATAAAGAAAAACTTTTATGTAAAATACGATTTAGGGTTTTTATTTTATGTAATATTTAGATAATTTTATTTAACTGGAATTATTTTAGGACCTGATGGCCGAGTGACTACGCTCGGTGCCACAGGTTTCGGGTTCGAGTCAGGCGGTGCCACTGATGTTTGTAGTGGTTCGGAATCCACTTTAAACCGTAGGTCCTGGTATAATATGGCTGTAGAGAGTTGAGCTTAGTGCTGACAACCCTGCCCCGTAAAAAGAAAACATTTGTGTAGAAATCTGTCATGATGACGGTGGAATTATTTTATTGACAGTAAATGTCATATTTCTGTAAGTATTTTGACAATAAAAGTCATCTTGTGTCATCAGCTTTCAAATCATTTGCAATCATGTAGTTTTCAAATTACATGAATAAGGCCACTACATTCATCCACTTAAACCTGAGGCAAATACATAGTAGATTCAATGTTACTCAGAAAACTTGCTACACTGCGTTCACATGTTGCCACCCCATTTTAGAAGGCATCCTTCTCCTAGATCCTAATTTTCTATGATCCTTAAATGATGAGATTCATTCAACTAGTTTATTTTTAATGTTTTTTGTCAACTTAGCAACGAAGTGTTAAATTATTCTATAGTTAATGGTTTTAGATTTATATAGTGTATTATTAACAACTAAACACTCCTGCCTTCCCATTTATTCCTTTACGACCGCCATCTTATTCCTCTATGCCAGTAGTTCTCAAACGGTACGCTATAAAAAATTTCCTGGTGCGCCATATGGTATTTTAGAGAAATGTTCGACCGGATATAAAAATAAATATTGTTACTCTTTTTAATACGCTTTTATTAGTTTCACCTGTATGTTTGTTTGTTTGTTTGTATATAACTGACTCTTTGGGCTCAATTTTGCCCTACTTTAAGTGATCAGATTTAATTTAAACGTTGTAGACTTATCAAGGACCGACAACAATAAAATATTTTGATAAGTTTATTATCTCATCATGATTAGGATCGCCAGGGTTAGTGATTAAAACACACAGCCTTTGAAAAGTCATCTTGATCGGCGCATCACTTTTTCCCTTGGAGATCTGTTTCTCCTCATACACACTATTTAAGTTGCAAAGAAACATTATCAGGCATCTTTCAGAACGAAAACAGTTGATTCTTTTTAATACGTTTTTATATTAGTTTCACCTGTATGTATGTTTGTTTGTTTAACTGACTCTTTGGGCTCGATTTTGCCCTACTTTAAGCGATCAGATTTAATTTAAACGTTGTAGACTTATCAAGGTCCGACGACACTAAAATAGTTTGATAAGTTTATTATCTCATCATGATTAGGATTGCCAGGAGGAGTGATTTTATTTTAACTTATGAAGAGCAATTTAACCCATGTAGAATGAAAGTACCCAAGACATTCAAATCTACGTGGGACAACGGATAACGCGCCTGACTACGGATCAGGAGATTCCCCTGTTCGAATCCTGGCTGGCTCGACATATTCGCATTTATCCTTTGTTTTACACAACAAAGGCTAAACGAGAATATACAACGTACCGGACCTCATTTAAATATTATAGTTTAAAACAACTAAAAAACACGTTTTTAGATTTAATCAAACTAAAAAGTAAAAAATAATTGTTAACATAAGAATAAAATTACTGACGAGAAAATGAATGTCACTGTTCTAAAAGCGTGGGGTGCTTTGTATGACATTTTTAAACTAACTCTGCATTTCGGAATGAAACTAGTGAAAAATTATAACAATTGATATCGAGCACCCCACGCTTTTAGAACAGCGACATTCATTTTTCTCATCAGTCATTTTATTCTTATGTTAACAATTATTTTGTACTTTTTAGTTTGATTAACTCTAAAAGCGTGTTTTTTAGTTTTTTAAACTATAATTTTTCTTGTCAGTTTTTCCAGTTCAAACACAGCTTTCATTGCAAATAACTAACCTTTCAGGTTGCCTTTTTTTTTCGCCATATAAAAAGTCGCCAAACAACAACAGTGGCCCAGAGAAGTTTTTGGAAATCATGTCTAGGAGCGAAAACTTCCGTGGTTGGCTACCAGGAGCGCTAGCGTCTTTGAGATTTTCAATATTAAAATCTTTTTCATTGCAGTCTCTGAGATTCCGCCATCTGTAAGTATGGAATTGATCATCTGGATAAAAAATGTTAGACGTTAAAAGAGGTTGCTTATTTGTCAGAAATGTATATATAATGCGCCTACAATTATATGTAGATTTTTAAATCTGCCCCGATTTCAAAAAGCTTGAGAACCCCTTCTCTATACCAGGGGTCTCCAAACTTTCCTGCCTCAGGGCTATACTGTTTACTCCACTAAGTACCAAGGGCCAAAACGTTTTAATTTTTCTGCCATTATCTATAATTTCTAGACCAGTCGCCGAGTACGCGCTCTGGGCGAGCATACGCTTGCTAACTACAAAGTATTGTCAGTGAAAATATATTATTTTTTTGCAAATGGATATCCCCTCGGTTTTATTCGCGTTAATTTAGCTCTTCCGTTCCTGAGGAATTTTCAGGATAAAAATCATGTGTTTGATTCAGGATATATTCCAAACATCGATATACATTCTAAACCCCATATCGATATACATACATATGCGATATTTTACCCCAACATAACTACCGAGGGTAAACGCGGGATGTTCACTAGTTTATAATGTTAGTGGGATTCATTTCAATTACTTGTTAGTTGTTATGCTTAAGTTAAATTTTCTGCGTATTTTACTTGTCATTAAGCTTTACCTAGCAAGTCAATAAAACCGATTATTATCATTTTGTGTTTTTTATTCAACTTTATTACAGCAGCAATAAGTTATTCGCTGTCGCGGGCTGGATTGATGACACTGGCGGGCCGGATTTGGCCCGCGGGGCTGTTGTTTTGGAGACCCCTGCTCTATACCATAGAAATAATGGTATCGATTAATCAAATTAATACATTCTACTATTTGACAGCAGCATTTCCGAAAACCATTGTTTGACGAAGAATTATGATTTTCATGTTTCTTTATTATTATTTAAACTGGACTCGTTATTGTGTGTTATTGTTTCTTATCCCACTTGGTCAGCAGCAATATCTAAACCAAGTCCATGAACTCATCATAACTGACGAGTCATGATAAAGGATAAAAAAAAAATGCAGCTTCTTTTGTCCTTGACCTTGTGGCATACGTAATTTTTCATAAGAAACAAATTATTGATTTGGTTTTCTAATATTCTTCGCTCATATCAAATAATCAAGAATATGAAAGGTTTGATTTGGTTTGGTTTGCCGCTCTACGGTCATTCTTTGCACACTCTAAGACCAGGACTTACAGTTTAACGTCGATTCCGAATCACTAACAAACATCCATGCCACTGCCAAGAATAGGAAAGGACTTTGTATCCAAAAGCCTGTTTCAGCTTTTCTCTTTGTGCGTTATATTTAGTGCATTGAAACAAAATATATTCCTAGGTTTCTTGTTTATTGCAACTTGAGCATAGTAGAAAGGATGTTAATCCAAACCTATTGAGTCTAACTTTAGAAGGATAGGTCTTGGTGCGAAATCGTGAAATTAGTATTTCTTCTTTTCGTGGCCCTGATGACCGAGTGGCTAGCGCTCTGGCGCTCGGTACCACAGGTATCGGGTTCGAATCTCGGTGGTGCCATGGGTGTTTGTAGTGGTTCGAAATCCACTTTAAACCGTAGGTCCCGGTCCTAACAGGATCATAGAGAGTTGCAGGGGCGTTGTTACTCCGCGTTCGTAGCTTATCTTCAAGTTACACGCGCCCCTGGGTAGTGCAAAGTGAGTAACGTCTGTGCAGCCCATATGGCATAAAAGATCATGGTCTATTGCCAACTGCATTAGAGAAAAGAAAAAAAATCTTTTCTGTTGATAGGTAAGAAACGATGAGTTGGTTTAATACTATTTAAATGAAGCATATCCCACACATATTTTCCTTTGTTCCAATGTTCATCTGAGATATTAAACATTGCCTTTTTTGACGATAGATGATGTCTTCCGGTGATATCAATTTAAAATCATTGTGTCTGATGCCGATTTTGCTAAAGAATCTGCTTCATTTTCGTTATGCCAACGTGACCTGGAGTTCAGACGAATTGCAAAGATAAATTTGAGTTCAAGTTTTGTTTGAGATGATTTCCAAGAAGTTTGAGTGAATTACACGTGTGGATTGAAATTACAATTTTGGAGAGCTTGAAGAGCAGAGAGACTATCCGATAAAATAATGTAATAGTATGCTTCGAAGGGCCTGAATGGCCTAGTGCCTAGCGCTCGGTGCCACAGATTTCGGGTTCTAGACCCGACTGGGTCATGGATATTTGTAGTGGTTCGGAATCCACTTTAACCGTGAGTTCCCCTGGTCTCATATGACTGTATAGTGTCATGGAGCCAAGTCTGCCTTCTACCTACGGATGCTCCTTCAGAACAGAAGCTGCCCCTTTTCCCTTCAACCGAGTCCATACGGGTTCGTGGGCTTGGTTTTACCAAGTAGGTTAAGAAACAATAACATGATTCGAGTGCATATGGTGGCATTGATAAAATCAGCGAAAGAGTTTCACCTGTAAAAGTGCTATTGCAATTTCAGATCGTTCCAGATGAATTTTCTTGAGAGAAAAAAATTAATGCATGATATGGAGTGCTGGATCGAAGTTTTTGATGCGTCAGTTGCTAAAATGATTTTATTATTCCAGTTTTCCTCTTTTATATTGTGCAAAAAGATTTTTAATTAAGTGATGTGGTGGTTGTTTGGTTTGGAAGGGCAAATCATCTAGATGGAAAGAAATTTTAACCTTGGCCCCCATGGGGCTGTACAGCCATTGAAGATTTGGTTTGATTTGTCACTCTACGGTCATTTTGTGCACACTTTGGGTTAATTAGACCAGGAACAACAGTTTAAATGGATTTCGAACCACTCACAAATATCCATGCCATCGCCAGGATTCGAACCTGAAAAAAGCCCTCAGTACCAAAAACCAGAACGCCATCAATTGGGCATCAGACAGCATAGGAATTAGAAAGAAAGAGGTAATCTGTAAATTTTTCAAAAGGTCAGCGATAAAGATTTGAAGAAGGCTGTGTTACTAAAATATTTAACAAAATTCTTTAATTTTAATTACCTTATGCCTTACAAAATGTCAACCTTTTGTATTGATGCGATGGGCAATTTACGATATACTAACGTAATAGAATAGTAGCACTGAAAGATCAAAGTACGTTTTTTGATACAAAGATATTTTTTTATATTTTTCTTCACGCGTCTGAAATTTCTGTATTTTTTTACTTTCCTGATAAGAACACAACAGACGCTTATCTTTGAAGTACAATAGTACGTTCGATTGATAAGACATTGCTTTCAATCAAGTAAGAAGCTGCAGATAGCTCGTTCATTTTCCGTCCATATTTGCAATGGTAAGTTTTTGTGTGTTTTTCAATTGTAAATGTGTCATTTTAAATGGGTTTTTCCCACATTTGTTTGACAAAATCTTAAATATCTGTCGAAAATGAACTACTTTAATAAGATAAGAACACAGAAATTTTATCTCTAATTACACTATCTGAAAATTGATTGCAGCAGTTATTTTGTACTGCTATATTATAGGATTTTGTTAAATATTTTTATGAAAATGATATTCATTATTTTTATATGCCTTTTATGAAATTAAAAATACTGTTTCTTTAATTTTTTTTTTTTTCGCATTCTGTCAGTTTCTAAAATAGATTTTTTTTTGCATTAAAATAATTTATATTTTTACATTCCTTCCTTATAGTATTGCCGCAATCATTTATTTTACTGCTATATTATAGGATTTTTTAAATTATTTTTATGACAACAATATTTATTATTTTTAAATGTCTTTTATGAGATTAAAAATATTGTTCTTTTTTCTCAAATTTCTTAAATTTTTTTATTTCTTATTCTGTCAGTTTCCAAAATAGTGAACATTTTAGTATTAAAATAGGGCCTATTTTAAAATTCCTTTTTTCTTTTAATAATTTTTTTAAAAAAATGATCTAAAAAATAATGATTCTTTTTAAATCCACATAATGCGATATACGTCCTGAAAATCTCTATAAAGAATTTTTAAAGTATATTGTTTTATTAATATTTTTAAAAAATTGGATTAAAAGATAAGCCTGAATTAAATGAAGTAAACGATTTAAGTTTAGTTTAAAACATTTACAGATTTGGGAATGAAATTTTCAGAGTCACCCATCGAACCGGTTTGCTGTAATTTGAATATAGTAGTATCGTTTGCCAGCTTTCGGGAAAGCAGAATTTCTGTTCGATTTGGTGTCGATTTTTAGTTACTCTTCGAAGAATTTACCACAGGCTTGCTCATAAAGAAAGATAGAGAGTCTTATTATTCGATATCAAACTGTAATGTCCTGGGACACGCGAATGTTCGGCTAAATCAGGGATGGGTAAACTACGACCAGCGGACCAACTCCGGCCCATTGGAAGGTTCTATCCGGACAGCGGATAGAATTTTAATTTGACGGTCCGAGGCAAATTAAAAGAAATAAATAGCATTCGTTTCTAAATATGCCAAAGTTATAGTTTTTACAAATCATTATCGAAAATAAGTTTCCCAAATTTAATATCTCACGCCCAGAAACTCAGTGCTATGTTTGCTTCATTTTATATGTATGATCAAGTGTTTTCAACTATAAACCTTAGAAAGAATTATTTCAGAAGTAGACTGACAGATGTAGATTCTAGCCTCGTTCCTAAATGTTCATCTCACATCGACCCTCAATATAAGGAACTTTTAAAAATGAAATTACAATTTCATTCATCTCATTAGCATATTTAAATTGTAATACTTGTATATTGTTTTTAAAATTTTAGAAAAATTTATCTTGGCCCGCCAAACTTTTTTTTTTTTTTTTTTTTTTTTTACTTTTGGCCCTCGACCGAAAAAGTGTGTCCGTCCCTGGGCTAAATGCTTCCAATCTGGGTGGGGTTTCATGGCTTTCAGGTGGAAGTCTGTATCGCTTATTTTGCGGGATAGCATATCGCTTATTTTGCATAGCATATCGCTTATTTTGTATCGCCGTCTTCACCATCGTGTCATATAAGCTATAAAATTGTTAAGATCTAAATTTTTTAATTGAACTGTAGAAAAAAAGTCATTTTTGAGTCCAATTTTCAATTACATTCTTCGCTTATTGATTCATAATTCCGTGTTTGAACATCAGCATCACAAAATGTACATGATTGTGAAATTTCTTTTAAAATTGTTTAATTGATTTTTAACGATTAACAACATTTCTATTATAATGCTTATTGCTTTTTAATTTCTATTCTGATCTCAGTTATTTTGAAATAAAGATATTTAAATACTTATTCCTATGTAATTATGTATATTGAGTAATCAGTTTGTTTTATTTCAAAATGTGTCATGCATTTAAATTATAAATACGGAATTGAATGGCTCTTTGCTTTAAATCTAGCTTTTAAATTGTTTTAAAAAATATTTTATTCCAATATCACTATTGAATGATAAGCATGTATTATATTATGTTGCAATCTATGTATACCATATATTTCTATGTATAAACCGATATTTTTTTAGAAATCTTTTAAAACTAATGTATGGAGATCGGCTTATATACGAATCCGCCCATCTCGCAAAAACAGTAATAAATCACCAAATATCTCAAAATATATTATTCCATTAGCCAAGTGGTAAATCACCAAACATCGTTGAATAAAGCATGTTTTTATTTGTTTATTTTACGAATTTGTGGAAAAAATAATAATTTTAAATTAAATGAGTTATTCGTTTTATGAAGATGAGTTGTTTTATTTATGAAACTGATTATATTGATGGTTTACTGCGTTGTCGGCAAAATCAAAAGTTTGATGTTGAAGAAATTTGCCACAGACTAAGAGAAAAAATACCAAAACGAACACTGTAAATAACGTTACAGGATTTTTTTCATTTCGGCGTATATACAGGTTTTGAATTTCAGTCAATTTTTGAAGAAAAATTGAACTTTTGCTTGTACGCTGATCGGAAAAAATCATTTTTATGTAAGACATTGAACATAAAAACCGACAAGGGGTGAACTAGAAATACAACTGTTGTGACTGAAAACGGAACTTCTTTGATTATAAAACACGTTTATTAATGCAACACAAGAAAGAGATGATGATACATGATGAGGCTATATACAGATGAATAAATCCCTGTACATGATTTGCTTATATAATACGTACATCTTATTGATGAAAAACATTACCTTAACAGATTCTACACTGTGTTATTACCGCTTATTAGAATACGAACCAAAACCAAACCCACCCCTTTTCTTTTTAGTTGCCAGGTTTCAAAGTGAAATACGTGATACAGGAAATAAACCTATTAGGAGTGGCAACAACAACCATTTTGCAAAACAAAGGCTGCTACTGATATTCTATACACACAAAATGATAACCAGACCGAAAGTGGAAAATTGTTTATATATATATATATATAGTATACTAGGTATATATACTATACTAAGTATACTAGGTATATATACTATACTAAATACTAGGTATATATACTATACTAAAGTATACTAGGTATATATACTATACTAAGTATGTACTAGGTATATATACTATACTAAGTATGCTAATATATATACTAAGTATACTAGGTATATATATACTATACTAAGTATACTAGGTATATATATACTATACTAAGTATACTAGGTATATATATACTATACTAAATATACTAGGTATATATATACTATACTAAGTATACTAGGTATATATATACTATACTAAGTATACTAGGTATATATATACTATACTAAGTATACTAGGTATATATATACTATACTAAGTATACTAGATATATATACTATACTACTAAGATACTAGGTATATATATACTTACTAAGTATACTAGGTATATATATACTATACTAAGTATACTAGGTATATATATACTATACTAAGTATACTAGGTATATATATACTATACTAAGTATACTAGGTATATATATATACTATACTAAGTATACAAGGTATATATATACTATACTAAGTATACAAGGTATATATATACTATACTAGGTATACAAGGTATATATATACTATACTAGGTATATATATACTATACTAGGTTCATAAAGGAATCCTGTGCAGTCGATTCATCCATAAAACAGGAGTTTTGATTGTAATTGTCACAGCTGTTTTTATCGCATAGAGAATCAGACTGCTTGATGGAAATTTTCCAGGGTTTTACACATATCACATGCGATTGTGGGACAGTTACCCAAAAAGTCCTACCGGAAGATAATACTCTCTCATCATCAATCACCCTTTGGTGAATTATTTGTTGGTTCATTAGAGGAACATGAGGTCCACTAATGCATATAAAAACACTAGTTTTTTAAAATAAAGCAGTTCATTTACAGATTAAATGCGACAAATCTTTAGTGAATACCCTGTATTTTCCTTTATTTATTCATTTTTATAGTCTTTAATTAAAAATATGTCGATAACATTGTCCATAAAGCAGGTAAAAAAGCGATTCACAAAGAATTGGAAAATTTTAATAGTGTCTCACAAATATTTAAAAATGGAAATGTATAATATTACTGAAGACATTTATCTTTACTTTATAAATAAAATACATTTCCAATAGTTATTGGTGATAAATCAAACATAAAACTCTGTATACTTAAGAATGCAAATGTACCTGCTTTATCCTCACTTTGAAACATTTTTGATAACCAAGCAAGACAATAAATTTTATATATTTTTTTTTTTTTTTTTTTTTTTGAAATGCTAAGACAAAAGATTGGCATTCTTGGTGTTTGAATTGTACTTATTGTGCTAACAAATGAAATAGTAGGAGGTATTCGCAAAAGCATTGTTTTCTAACTCTAGCATTTATCAGTGCCTTTAAATTGATGTATTTATCATTTTGAATGGGCGGTAATGCATTCTCGTGATTATCTTTAAAATCTGAATAGGATCTTCGAAATGAAGTAAAAATTTCAGATTATGAAGCTATTGTTTAAAATTAGAGATAAAACAAAATCGATGTGAAAAAGGGATAATTTGAGGAATTTTTTGTCTTTTAAATTAAGTAAAATAATTGAAACTTTCAAAATGATATAAGAAATTGGTTTACTAAATAAGGTTAAATAAATTAAGAAAATTTATTCTGAATGAAGGTTTTTGCTGATACAGAATAAGCATCTTCATCTAATTAATAACATTTAAAGAAAACAAACGAAAGATTGGCATGCACTTCGGCACTACGTTACTTTTTTTTTATGCTGAACGCATAAACTTTTATCCAGAATAGTCATGTTAAAATGTGATACTTAAGAATCTTCAGAGAGACATTTCCCTTTTTTTTTTTTTGCCAGAAGTTGTCATAATTTATTGAAAGGCTGTCTTTGTGGAACAAAAAATTACGATATGTTGTTGTTTTTGTCTTATACCACTTGGTAGACAGCAACATCCAGACCAGGGATGGCCAAACCAAATGATTTTGCGGGCCACTTTGGAAATGCATCATAACTCTGCGGGCCGCATATAAAATTATATATCCCCATATTAGATTTAGACCCACTACAGATATTTTTGGAGTGATAAATTGAAACTTAATGAGTTATTATTATTACTATTATTCTTACATAAAAACATAGATAATATATTAATAATGAAACTAAAAACACCCATTGTAAAAGAAATATATACCACTAAAAATGAAATATAAATGAAATAAAAAAAAATTAAATCATTAAAAAATAGTTATTTTACTAATGCGATATTTGTTTCTCCACTCTTTCACTAGCTTTTTGCAAATCGATACGAGTGCATCATGAGTTCGCAGTTTAATTATTCTGCGAACTCATAAATAAAACAGACAATATCTGCCCTCTATTTTCTCAAAAAATATTATTTTAAAAAAATCAAAGTTAATTTTTTTTTTTTTAATCATTTCGACAGTTAATTTTTGAATATATGGATGCACTCATTATGTATTTTTTTTTAATACTACTACTTTAGTTTTCACTACTTTGGCCATTATAAAAGAAATATAATTTGTAAAAGTGTGATAAGTCTCACTGGCAGGAAAAATGTTCAAGGCGGGCTGCGGGTTTACCACCCCTGATCTAGACAAAGTCCATGAACCATGTCTATCATGACTCGACATGATTCATGGACTTTGTCTAGGTAAGGGTAAGAAATGCAGCTTCTTTTGTCCTTGACCTTGTGGCACAAGAACACGAGGCACCCAAAGGAGAAGTCTGACATTACCCCGTACCGTTTACGGAGTACCAACAGGGGGAAATATCCCTTAAACCTCATCTTAATTAATAAATAAGTTTGGAATTCTAATGGCTGCTTAACTGTTAGTAAATTAAAGATAATAGTTTCTAAAAATTCAAATTAAAGTGGTACTCAAAAAAAAAAAAAATACTATTGATAAAAAGTAAAATACAAAATAAAAGAAGTTAAGTTTTAAATTCGGTACATTTAGGGACCAGTTGTCGATGCTATAGTACTATTGAAAACGTAAACTTGTTTACAATACACTGAAAGGAAAGGATAGGGACGTATATTTAGTAGGCTAGAGTCTCGTTCGTTATCGGAATTAACCAGACAAGTCGCCCCACCACTAAGAACCATGCACCAATCCACAGAAAAGAAGTTCTTACTCTGCCAATCCTTCCTGTGTCCAGGCCGGGTAAGTTTTCCCGTGTTGAGTCAAATTAAGCCGCAGGCTCCATTTCTGGTGGTGCCCTTCCGTCAATTCCTTAAACACTTAAATATCTAGCCAATTCCTTCCTTACTTAGTAAACATGTACCAAATTCGAATTTCTTGAAAAGCTGTTTCTTTCTGTTTCGAAATCTGCCAATATGTAGATGGCCTTGCCCCCCTCCCCCTCCGAAGAGGCTGTTGTACCAATGAAGAAGAATCAACACTTTACATTAAAGCATTCGAATTTAGAATTTTTTTTACATGAATATAATTAACATCAATCTATGTTTATTCTACGTCTTGTGCTCAGAAAAATAGTTTATTTTTACATCTTAAAAATAGTTGAATATTTCTTTTTAAAAAGTACAGTATTTACTGAATATTAAGTAAAACATATTAACATAAGATTTTTAACACTTTTATAAACCAAATTAAGGTTTAATTTAATAAAATAACATGCTTTTTATTAAATTAAACTTAATTTGGATTATAAAAGTGTAAAAAAATCTTGTGTTAAGCACACCCACATATTAACAACAAACAAGCTATCATTTAATTTACCAAAATTTCTGTATTGTCATACGAAAATGTCCTTCACAATCTTTCCATGCATTTACTTAAGGTGATAGAAAGTATCCTTTCTAGTTAGTCCA
Source organism: Caerostris extrusa (assembly GCA_021605095.1). Lineage (NCBI taxonomy): Eukaryota > Metazoa > Arthropoda > Arachnida > Araneae > Araneidae > Caerostris > Caerostris extrusa. The sequence goes on along the minus strand of BPLR01005313.1, from coordinate 276 downwards.
TTCATTTAATGCTTGTCGCGACTTTTAAATTGAGTTGAGAGCTTTTCATTGCCAGTTGCAAATGTCCTTTGCTCTTTATGTCAGTTAAAGTAGCCCATTTCCATGTGAAGATCTGAAAATGAAAGGTTGTATGGTAAGTTCTGTGATGACATGCTCTTTCGTAGATTAAAATGGGATAAAATACTCTAAGCTTTCTATTGATTTTACTGAAATGCTGGCAAACATCTATCTTAAACTATTTGTTTTCCTTTATTTTTAGTATCTCTTAGATAAGGA